>JBBPQW010000611.1:0-15905 GCA_038092695.1 Boletus rubropictus
GGGAACTGGAAAATTCCCTAGATAACGCTTCTAGATTGCTGAAAGCCTATAAAAAGGCTCACCCACAGTCATTTCCCTAGAACCCACTCTCAAACCTCAAAAAAAACACCATGAACACCCGCCTCAAACATCAGTACGCCCGCCGCCTCAAAAACCCCTTATCTGAAGGGAACCTTAGAGCTATGACCATCCCTCTCCTTAACCCCTCTTATGCAGTCTCCCTTTCTCATTCACTTGATACCAATTCACCTTTAGACGTTTTCTATAGATGCTTTTTAGCAAATTGATGCATCGCCCTCACGTTGGACCACATCCTTGTCCGTTTACCCAGACCACGTAACGACTTACAGGAAGAACTTGTAAAAACATGCAGGATAGCAGCCCAGATGGGACGACACGCTAATGAGGAACTCGAGGATCAGTTACTAATTGGAATGGACCAGCTTTGCATGGATGATGTTTTGGATGACCTCTCCCAACAACGTGCCCATAACAGTCCTCCCTTCAATAGAGTTCATTCTCCTGATCCAATCCCGCTACCTCCTTGACATGATCCCTCTCCCTCGCCAACCACCTCCATCCCCATCCCACATGGAAGATTTACCCCAGACGATGCTATCACACCAGTCCTTACAGAAGACAAAGCAAAGGCCCTTGACCTCCTAGAACAACAAGTAACAGAAGAAGATCGGCAACGAGCCATAGCCCTTGCCCCACTACCTCCATCTGACCCTCGCTTCCCAGACACATGCTTTGTCTGTCGGCGATTAGACCATATCAGGGTGAACTGCTCTTTGTCAGGACCATCATTTTCCCTTTCGCTTTCCTCTACATCTTCCCTTATCTAATCTTATCTTATCACACAGCCACCATCTTATCCTACCCTTTACCATAGAATGTTCCATCAGATTCTACGCCTACCCTAAGGTGGTCTGTGCGCATAGGCTTGTAGTATATAAAGGTAGCCAGTAGTTACCTTGTACTTTCTCACGCTTGGAATTCAGATCATTAGGCTCACACAGTTTGTGGTTGAGTACTGACATAATTCCAAGCATAACGCTTTTCCTTTCTGCTCACCGTCGTCCATGACGAGCATCCAACCCTTCCAACTCTTCACTCTATCACTTCTCTCTTCAACGCTGAGCTGGTTCGAGCTTAGCTCCCACTCTCAAATCCTTGAGCGCGATGTTACCAATTTGGTAGTGCCCTCACAAGCCCGCCCCTCTATCCTTGGTGCTGTCAAGCCCACACACCCAACCTTTGCCTATCCCTTTTGGTTCAAGAGGAGATAGTTCCCCACCGTTAGGCAAACTAGTCTAAGTCCTTCTGTTCATCCCCACAACCCTGGTCTAGTGCACCTCGCACGAAACCGCCCCATATTCCAGACACTGTCCCTTTTTGGGTATCGTGTCCGCGTCGACCATCATGCACAGCGGTCAGTGCTCATACACTAGAGTATGACGGTAAACCACCGTTATTTGGTTGATACACTCTCGCTCTGAGTTTATACGAGCGGACACTGGTATTGCCGACCCCTTACCCGTGCTAGGGCTGCTGAGGCGTCTAGGGATAGACAAAACATCTGGTCCCCCCGTTACGAGCCCTTGGGTAGACTTGTCGCTAAACCAGTGTTATCTGGTTGTTCGATACCAGTTTAACCGTCTACCAAGTCTTCTGTGTTCTGGTCTATAAGAACGCTGTTCCGCGGACGCCATCTACCCGCAAGGGGTAAGAAGAAGCTTCGAGGAGACCGTCGAAGAAGAACAAGTTTTGTTTTATGCCCGCACCCTATTCCTGCCATTGCTCTAGATCACTGGTGAGAGACTCTAGTCAGGACCCAGTGAGCTCGGGGACCGCGCCCCTTACAGCTCAATCACCTACGCCATCCGCACCCTCTACACCCACAATGTTGACATCCCTCTTGTCTACCGGCCCTCCCCGGTACAATGACGAAAACCTTCCCTTCTCAGTGAGATACGCCAACTGGCTAAATCACTACAATGCCGACGCGTTTGCACATGCAGTCCCTCCCGAACCACCTACCGCTATACAATTCCAGGCTCAGCAAGCCTTGGAAGCCAGCCGAACTACCCCAACGGAACACACGCCGCGCCCCCCCAAGGGCAAAAAGCCTCTAAAACACTTTGGAGACTCAGAGGACGGCTCTGAGGATGATATGAGAGAGCTGCCTGCTGCCGAGCGCAGAGCACCTAGACCCCAAACCCCTCAGATTGAGATTGGACTGAAGCTCTCCAAAAGCTTCATCTCTAAGCCTTTTATGTTCAAAGGCGAAAAGGCGAAATACAAGCCATGGATGATAGCTGTTCACAACTATTTCCTAGGCTTTAGCGAGGTTCCTTCCGACCATCAAAAGATCATCATGACCCTAAGTTTTATGGGTGGTGATGAGGAGAACTCTGCGACCCAGTTCACAAATCTATATTTTGAAACTCGACTCGGCTTGGACGACTGGACGACGTTCCAGAACGTCCTGGATAACCAATTTAGGCCTGCCACCACTAGGCGAGAGGCCTATGAGAAGCTCATGGCCTTGAAGCAAGGCTCTAATTCGGTTGAGGATTTCTTCAACCAAATGTCCCAGCTTGTGTCGGAAGCCGGGATGATGCACAACCAGGAGTTCGATGAGACACTCCTGAGAATATGCCAGTCAGGCATAAGAGAGGACATCCTCAATTTCGCAGAGCAGGGAACGCCCAGCCTTGCTTTCTCCACCTCGCTAACCAAGTGGGAAAGGCACTTGAGGATGGTGGAGGTGGCAATTCACGCAAGGAAATTGCATAAGGCGAGTAACCCTCCCCAAACAAACTTTACCAATAATTGGAGGAATAGGACCACCGTGGCCACCGGTCCTAATCCCAATAGAACCTATGATTCTCCCCGGGCTCCACAGCAGCCCAAGCCAGCGGCACCTGTGCCACCGAATTCTAGCGCAGCTGGAACATTCAGAGGAAGCAGTGTCCCTATGGACATTGGGGAGGCACGCGCAAAAGGCCTCTGTTTTAAATGCGGCAAACCTTGGCCGTGCAAGAACCACCCTCCGAAGAACCCTCCAAGGTGGGTGCGAACTGCGGTCTTTAGAGGAGTAAAGATCTTTTACGAGACAGACAAGGAGCTCGCGGACTCTATCAAGCAGGTAGAGAACAACGAGCAGGGTTTTGGTCAAAGCGACTAGAGAGCAGCCACTCTAGTTCACACAAGGACAAAGTTTCTTCAATCTGTAGTTCACCAGTAGTCATGATGTACGATAATAGCAATAGATTTGCTGTTTTACCATGTGAACAAAGCAAGGAAACTAAGTCGCAATTGGCTGAGAAAATTGAGACCCCAACTGTAAAAATATTATAGTGGAAGAAAGAGACGGTTTTGGGTAAACCTCGGAAAACCCTTAGTGATGATGAGGTGCTCGAGATCGCAAGGAAAGAAAACGAAAAAGGAATCCTTGAGGTCGTACGAGTAGACCGAACAATCCCTCTTCCCGAGCGAGGATCTCCTGGTGCGGCAGGATATGATCTGTATGCCGGTGAAGAAGTGGTTGTTCCAGCCAGAGGACAGGCTTTAGTGTCCACAAAAATGTGTTTCGCCATCGAGAAGGGCCATTATGGCCGTATCGCACCACGTTCCGGTTTAGCTGTAAAGGCTTCTATAGCCACTGGAGCTGGCGTAATTGACTCCAATTATAGGGGGGAGGTAAAAGTCCTCCTTGTAAATCATTCTGATAAGGAGTTTAAAGTCAATCTCCGAGATCGGATCGCCCAACTAATAGTAGAAAAAATTCAAACCCCTATCATAAGAGAATATGACTGCTTTGAAGACCAAACAGAGCGGGGCACTAAGGGATTTGGAAGCACGGGTGTGAAAAGAGTCAAACACGAATGACTCAACACAGTAGATCCATGGACTGTAAGATGGATGAGACGCCAAATTCATGAAAGTGAAGAGAGGGCGACAGACCATCTGAAGTCCTTTGTCCATCACGAGAGACGTCCCGAGGTAGACAGGGATCTAGTAAAAAACCTCCAAACCTTGTCTGATGAAGACATGACCGTATACCTAAGAGATCTCCAAAGAAAACCCAAGTTTAAAAAGGCTTCTGAGCGAAGGAGACATAGAAACTCCCTTGAAATCCCTGTCGTCATACACACCGACGATGGACAAAACTTAGAAGTCAAAGCCTTGGTAGACTCTGGATGCACGGGATCCGCCATAGACAAGGAATTCGTAAAAGAAAAAGGCATCGTAACCAACAAATTACCGATACCAGTGAAAGTTTATAACGCTGATGGCTCCCTTAATAAAGCCGGTCAAATCACTGAGTTTGCTGTAGTCGAATTGAGAATAGCCGACCACAGTGAAAAGATAGCCCTTTCGGTTATGAGTCTTGGAACCAATACCGTCTTCCTAGGACACGATTGGCTTCGACTACACAATCCCAACATCGACTGGCCAATGGGTCAGATCGAATTTCGGTGTAAAGACGACCACATGCCGAAATTAGGAGAAGTCGAAGACGACGACGAAGAGGACGAGGAAATAAAATACTCTGAAGGTGACAGACTATTCCAGTTCGATCTCGACTGGCTCTTTAGAAATACAGCCACCGAGATCGCTGCCAAGGAATACGCTACCAAGAAGAAGAAAACCTTCGAGGAAGCGGCACCGTCATATATACACGACTTTGCAGATGTCTTTGCCAAGGAATCATTTGACGAACTCCCACCCAGAAGACCATGGGATCATGCGATCGAACTACTCCCAGGAGAGCATGTCATAGATTGCAAGACCTATCCACTGGGTCCAGGAGAACAAAAGGAGTTAGATGACTTTCTAGAGGAAAACTTAAAAAGCGGACGTATCCGACCGTCTAAAAGCCCCTTTGCCTCCGCCTTCTTCTTTATCAAAAAGAAGGACGGACGACTTTGTCCAGTGCAAGATTACCGGAAAGTAAACGCCATCATGGTGCGAAACCAGTACCCGTTGCCCCTCATCAACGAACTAGTAGACAAGCTCAAGTCAGCCAAATTCTACACCAAGTTCGATGTGAGATGGGGGTACAATAATGTACGGATGAAAGAAGGAGACGAGTGGAAAGCGGCGTTCTGCACAAATAGAGGGCTGTTCGAGCCATTAGTAATGTTCTTCGGGTTGACCAACTCACCCGCCATGTTTCAAACGATGATGAACTCCTTATTTAAGGAGCAAATTGATTGTGGAGTCGTTGTAGTCTATATAGATGACATAATGATCTTCACGAAAACCCTTGAAGAACATCGCGAAGTAGTTTGAGAAGTTCTCACTACTCTAAGAAAAGAGCATCTGTACCTCCGGCACGACAAGTGTGATTTCAAAGTAAAAGAAACCAAGTTCTTGGGAGTTATTGTCTTCCAAGATCGAGTTAAGATGGAACCCAAAAAGGTACAAGCTATAAAGGAATGGCCTGTCCCACAAAGCTGTAAACAGCTACGCGCCTTCCTTGGGTTCTTAAACTTCTATCGGCGATTTGTAAAAAACTTCGCCTAGATCGCAAGACCTCTGAATGCTCTCACCTCAGAATTGAAAGAGTTCACATGGTCACCAGAGTGCCAAAAGGCAATGGATACTCTAAAAGATACACTGACGTCTGCGCCAGCATTAGCTATGCTGACCAATGACGATCCATTCTGAGTTGAGACTGATGGGTCCGGCATTGGAGTGGGTGCCGTGTTGTCTCAGCTCCAAAACGGAAATTGGCATCCCATTGTATTCATATCGAGATCCCTCAATGATGCAGAGCACAATTATCACGCCGCTGACCTTGAAATGTTAGCCGTCATATTTGCTCTTAAAGAATGGCACCAATACCTGCTTGGAGCTAAGCATGTTTTCGAAGTCCTCGCGGATCATAAAAACCTCGAGTATTTCAAAAAACCAATCGATCTATCCCGCTGTCAAGCCCGATGGCAACAACTCATCCAAGAATATGACTTTGTCATAAAGCATCGATCGGGCAAGACCAATCCAGCCGACCCTCTGTCCAGAAGGCCAGACTATGAGAAGGGGGTAAACCTTGACAACAAAGACAAGATCCTCCTTCCCAATATGTTTTTTGATGATCACGAGAAAATCCAAGCCCAAAACTGGTTGAGTATTGAATCTCAGATCACTCAGTACCAGAAGAAGGTGGAACGATTTGCCCGCGAAGGACTCGAAAAACAAGGGACTTAATGGAAACAGGAAAACAGGTTAATAAAGTGGAAGGACCTACTTTACGTACCATATCATAAGAAACTCCGCGAGCAGATCATTAAGGAGAACCATGATCACCCACTAGCAGGTCACCCGGGAGCTAAGAGGACACAGGACCTCATCATGACCCGATACTACTGGCCAACTATCCGAAAGGACGTAGAGGCCTATAGTAAAGGTTGCGATAAGTGTCAAAAGGCAAAAAACTGGCCTACTCCTCAACACACTCCCCTCCACCCCAACGAAATCCCGTCATCACCATGGGAAATAATCTTTGTCGACATTATCGGCCCTCTACCCAAATCACAAGGAAAAGACGCCATTCTTACGATAGTAGATCGTTTCTCAAAAATGATCCACCTGTTCCCGGTATCCTTGACTATCACTGCAAAAGGGGTAGTCATAATATTCAGAGACAACATATTTAAGCTACATGGAACCCTGAAGAAGGTGATCTCAGATCGAGGTCCCCAATTCATCTCCAATTTCATAAGTGATTTATACTCACTCCTCCATATCCAAGGAAATCCGTCAACGGCATATCACCCACGAATGGATGGACAGACGGAGCGAATGAACTCAGAAGTGGAGCTCTACCTTTGGATATACATTAACCATAGACAAAACGATTGGGTTGATTGGCTAGCCTTAGCAGAATTCGCACACAACCAAAAGACATCAAGTGTGACGAAATTCTCCCTGTTTATTCTTAACTATGGCCAGCAACTGCTCATCTCAGTCGATGGGATACGAAAAGTCCGAAGTGACGAAGCACAAGAGTTTGCGAACCAAATGAAGGAAACACAATGACAAGCAAAGGAGGCGTTAGAAAAGGTGGTGGCAGATATGAAAAAATATTACAACCGAACCAGTTGAAAAGAGGTTGAATACAAAAAGGGAGACAAGGTGCTGATAGACGGAAAGAATATCAAAACCGACCGACCCACAAAGAAGCTCGAAGACAAGCGATACAGCCCCTTTGAAATCATTAAAAAGGTCAGCCCAGCCGCATATGAGCTTAAAATCCCTACCATGTGGAGAGGGATTCACCCAGTTTTCCACGAGTCGCATCTATGGCCTTATCACGAAGCCACTTACCCCTCTCAGAAAACAATACCGCCACCACCTCCAGTTGTCATTAAGCAAAACGAAGAATACGAGGTAGATTTCATCATTAATTCCAGAGCCAGACGAGGCAAAGTCGAATACCTCATACACTGGAAAGGATATCCAAGAGAAGAATGCACTTGGGAGTCCAAAGAAAATCTCTCTAATGCAAAGGACACGTTAAAGAAATTTTGGCGTAAAAACCCCGAAGCAGTTTGACAAAACACCCCAGATACAAACGCCCCATGTGACTGCCCCTCGTGTGCTCGAGGAATTCCCCTATTCTCCAACCCCGTGTTCAAATCCTTCGCTTCCTCTCTTACTCGTCTACCATCCCATTTATTCGATATCCCTGCTGTCTCGGAGTGACAGCCTTAAGAAGGGGGTAATGTCAGGACTACTATTTTCACCTCGCATTTCCTTACACCTTTCCTTATCTAATCTTATCTTATCGCACAGCCACTATCTTATCTCAACCTTTACCATAGAATGTTCCACCATATTCCATGCCTACCCTAAGGTGGTCTGTGCGCATAGGGATATAGTATATAAAGGTAGTCAGTAGTTACCTTGTACTTTCTCACGCTTGGAATTCAGTTCATTAGGCTCACACAGTTTGTGGTTGAGGCCTGACACTAACAGCTTCAACTCTCATATCCACCCCTACTACAGTATGTCCACAACCATCTTGCTTGCCACTGATGCACCTTTGTACCAGGATGAGTTGCTTCTATTCGACACCCATTATGTGGATTGGAGGAACCACTATAAAGCAGACCCCATTACACATGCTATCCCATCACAACCACCTACTGCTATTGGCTACAGAGCTGAAAAAGCCATGGCCCAAATGCAAATGCAAACTACTCCTTGCCCACTTCCACCTTTCCCAAGCAAAGTCACCAAGGGCAAGAAATCTCTCTGAAGATCCAGAGACAGCGATGATTCTGATGAGTCTGACTCAGGAAACAAAGAACCTGGAGGGCTGCCTGCTGCTGCATGTAGAGCACCTAGGCCCAAGTCTCCTCAGATTCCACTGGGTCCCCATCTGGGAAAGTCCTGCATGCCTAAGCCTTTCATTTTCAAAAATGAAAAACTAAATATAAGGCCTGAACAACCTGTTTGCGAAACTACTACCTGGGTTTTGAGGATACCCCCTCTGACCATCAAAAAATCATTATTGCATTAGGGTTTATGGGCAGTGACAAAGAGAATGTGGCATGCCAATTTGCAAATCTCTATTTTGAGCAACAACTCAGCAATGACATTTGGGAAACTTTCCAAGATCACCTCAATAGGCAATTCCATCCCATCACAGCAAGAAAAAAGCCTATGAGAAGTTGATGACCCTGAAGCAGGAGAATCATACAGTTGAGGACTTTTTTATCCAGATGTCACAATTGATTTCTAAAGCCAGCCTAATGCATAACACTGAATTTGACGAGACCCTCATCTATATATGTCAACAAGGAGTTCATGAAGAGATCATCTCTTTCACTGAACAAGGCATGCCTAGCTTGGTGCTATTGATGTCTATTACACAATGGGAAAGACACCTGCAGCAGGCAGAAGCATCCCTGCAAGCAAGGAAGGCCCATAATATCAGAATCATTAAATTTCTATTACATTTCTCTCGCTCTCTCCGATCTTATCTTATCACATAGCCACTATCTTATCTCACCCCTTACCCTAGAATGTTCCACACCATTCCATGCCTCCCCTAAAGTGGTCTGTGCACTCAATCCTATAGTATATAAGTAGTCAGTCGAGTAGATTGTACTTTTCTCATGTTTGGAATTCAGTTCCTTGGGCCTACACAGTTTGTGTTTGAGGTTGCCTGACATAATTCCAAACGTATCCTTTTCCTGCTTGCTCATTGTCATTCACGACGAGCTCGCAACTCTTTCAACCCTTCACTTTTCACATACCCTTTGACCTAGAGCTGGTCGAGCCATTTGCTCCCACTCTCAAACTCTGAGCGCGACGTTGACACTTTGTCAACGCCCTCACAAGCCCGCCTACCACTAGTGCTGTCAAATTTCCACACTCAAGGCCTATCCTTCTTTATTCAAGAGGAGATAGTATTTCCCGGTCGATAGATCTCGTTTTTTAAGTTCTTCTTCTTGCATCTCAACACCTATCCGGACAAGGGCACTTTGCCTAAGTCCATTCCACCTTCCAGGGAGTGTTCCACCTTGGACATCTTCCCACGTCAACCATCACGTACAGTGGTTAGTGCCTGTACACTTGACGTACAGTGGTGAACCACCGAGATCTGGTTGATTTGGTCATTGCCACCATTTGCACAAAGTGCCCTTGACCAGACATTGTGCTTCAGGGCACCCTTGTCACCAATCCATTTTGGTTAAGATTGGTCGCATTACCTAGCGTTATTGGGTAGTACAACACCGCCTTGCGCATCTACCGAGTCTTCTGTATTCTGGTCTATAAAAATACTGTTCCGAGAACACCTTCTACCCAAATCAAGAGGTGAGAAGAACACCGAGGAGACCGATGACGAACAAAGAGTTTTATGCCCCTACCATATTCCCACCCTCGCTCTTGATCACTGGTAAGGGATTCTAATCCGGAATCAGTGAGCTCGGAGACTGCACCCCTAACAGCACAATCACCCACACCGCCCGCTCCATCTACACCTACAATGTTGACTACTCTCCTGTCCACTGGCCCCCCTCGATATAATGATGAGAACCTCCCATTCGCAACTAGATACGTGGATTGGTTAAATCATTACAACGCCGATGCCTTTACACATGCCATCCCACCAGAACCACCAACCGCTATCCAGTACCAAGCCATGAGGGCCATGGAACAAACAAGGACCACTCCCACCCAGCATAACCCTGGCTTGAATAAGGGGAAGAAACCACTACGTCAGATGGGCGATAGTGAAGATGACTCAGAGGAGGAAGAGCTGCCCGCTGCTGAGTGTGGAGCGCTAAGACCTCAGTCGCCACAGATTTCCCAGGGCCCTAAATTAGGGAAAAGCTACATCTCGAAGCCATTCATCTTTAAGGGAGAAAAAAGCAAGTTCAAACCCTGGACTGTTGCTTTACGCAACTACTTCCTAGGGTTCGACCTGACTCCCTCATATCATCAAAGGATAACGATGACGCTGAGCTTCATGGGGGGAGAGGAAGAAAATTCCACAACCCACTTCGCAAACCTATATTTCGAAAGCAGGCTCGAGTTGGACAGCTGGATGCAGTTCCAGGATATCCTCGAAGAGCAGTTTAGGCCTGCCACCACCAGGTGAGAAGCCTATGAGAAGTTAATGCATCTGAAACAGGGTGCTAGCTCGGTTGAAGATTTCTTCAACCAGATGTTCCAGTTGATGGCAGAGGCCGGGATGACCCACAATCAAGAGTTCAACAAAACTCTACTAAGGATCTGCCAACAAGGCATCAGAGAAGACATCCTAGCGTTTGCAGAACAAGGAACGCCCAGCCTTGCGTTCTCAACCTCCTTAACGAAATGGGAGAGACATTTACAAATGGCCGAAGCGGCTATTCAAGCAAGAAAAATACGTAAGATGTATAACCCCCCGAGAACACAATTTAATTCAAACTGGAGGAACAGGACCAATGCGGCTACCGGTCCCAACCCCATTTGAACTGACAATATACCCCGGGCTCCGCAACAGCCCAGAGCTTCACATGCTCCGACATCGAATCCTGGTCAAACAGGAACATTTGGAGGAAGCGGTATCCCTATGGATATTGGAGAGGCATGTGCCAAAGGGTTATGTTTCAAATGAGGAGAAAAATGGCCGTGTGCCAAACACCCTCCGAAGAACCCTCCGCGACGGATGCGATGTGCCGTCTTCAGAGGAGTAAAAGTTTTTTACCAGACTGATGAGGAGCTCGCAAATTCGATCAAGCAGATTGAAACAGACAAGCAGGGTTTTACGCAAGGCGAGTAGGGAGCAGCTGCCCTAACTTGCCAAAAGACAAAGTTTCTTCTGAGTGTAGTTTACCGGTAGCACCAATGTATGACAATAGCAATAGATTTGCTGTTCTTCCTTGTGAAACTCCAAATGAAACTGAGTCAAAGGCTGAGACCCTGATAATAAAAATATTAAAAAAGGAAAAGAAAGAGACGGTTTTGGGTAAACCTAGGAAAACCCCCCGGACTGACAACGAGATCCTTGAAGTAATAAGAAAAGAGAAAGAACGAGGAATTCTCGAAGTTGTGAGAACCGACCAATCAATTCCTCTACCAGAGTGAGGATCCCCTGGTGCAGCAGGGTATGATCTGTATGTAGGAGAGGAAGCGATTGTGCCAGCTAGAGGGCAAGCTCTAGTAAACACTAAGACGAAATTCACCATAGAAAAAGGCCATTATGGCCGAATAGCACCCTGATCTGGACTCGCTGTAAAAGCTTCTATCGCCACAGGAGCAGGAGTGATAGACTCTGATTACCGAGGAGAGGTGAAAATCCTCCTGATGAATCATTCGGATAAAGACTTTAAAGTCAATATCAGAGATTGAATCGCACAGCTGATAATAGAAAAAATCCAGACTCCAATAGTCTATGAATACGATTGCTTTGAAGACTTAACAGAGAGAGGCGATAAGGGATTCAGGAGTACTGGCATAAAGCGAGTAAGACATGAATGGCAAAATATAGTCGATCCATGGACAGTAAGGTGGATGCGATGCCAAATTTGCAACAGCGAAGAGAGGGCAGCAGAACACCTGAAGTTTTTCGTTCACCATGAGAGACATCTCGAGATGACAAAAGAACTCATACGAGACTTCCGAAAACTGTTGGAGGATGAACTAGACTTATACCTAAGAGATCTACAAAGAAAGCCGAGACATAAGGGAGCATCTGAGCGAAGAAGACACAAAAACTCGCTCGAAATCCCTGTTGTGATTCACACCGATGATGGACAGGATCTCGATGTTAAGGTGTTGATCGACTCAGGGTGCACAGGTTCTGCCATCAACAAAGAATTTGTAGCAGAAAAAGGGATTAAAACAAACAAACTCCCGATACCAGTGAGAGTATATAATGCCGACGGCTCCCTCAACAAAGCTGGGCAGATCACTGAGTACACTGTTGTCGAATTAAGAATAGCTGACCACAGTGAGAAAATCACCCTGTCTGTTACAAGTCTCAAAATGAACACTGTGTTCCTCGGACATGACTGGCTTCGACTCCACAACCCACAAATCGACTGGCCCACGGGCAAGATCAAATTTTGGTGTGAAAATGATCACATGCCGAAACTAGTGGACGACGAAGAAGAAGAAGAGGAACACGAAGAGATCAAACGCTCCAAGGGCGATAGACTCTTCCAGTTCGATCTCGATTGGCTATTTAGAAATACCGCCACCGAGATCGCAGCTAAAGAATTCACTGCAAAGAAAAAGAAAACCTTAGAGGAGGTATCACCTCCCTATGTACATGAGTTTGCAGATGTCTTCGCAAAAGAATCATTCGATGAACTTCCACCACAACGACCATGGGATCACACAATCGAACTCCTACCAGGAGAACACACGGTCAATTGCAAAACCTATCCCCTGGAACCAGGTGAACAGAAGGAGTTGGATGATTTTCTGGAAGAAAACCTAAAGAGCGGTCATATCCACCCATCAAAAAGTCCCTTTGCCTCCGCCTTCTTCTTTATTAAGAAGAAAGACGGACAACTTCGTCCCGTTCAGGACTATCGGAAACTAAATGCGATTACCATACGCAACCGATATCCGCTACCCCTCATCAATGAGTTGGTGGACAAACTTAAATCTGCCAAATACTACACCAAATTCGATGTGAGATGGGGGTACAACAACGTGAGGATAAAAGAAGGAGACGAGTGGAAAGCAGCTTTCTGTACCAATAGAGGCCTATTCAAACCCCTTGTAATGTTTTTTGGGTTGACAAACTCACCTGCTACATTTCAAACAATGATGAATTCGTTGTTTAAAGAGTTGATCGACCGAGGGGTCGTAGTGGTTTACATTGACGATATCATGATCTTCACCAAAACCCTAGAAGAACATCGTCGTATCGTCAAAGAAGTCCTCAAAATACTACAGAAAGAACATTTATATCTACGACATGATAAGTGTGACTTTGAGGTCAGTGAAATGGAGTTTCTGGGCATTATCGTATCCCAGGACCACATCAAAATGAAACCCAAGAAGGTGCAAGCCATCAAAGACTGGCCAGTTCCCCAATCGCGAAAGCAACTCCGTGGTTTCTTAGGTTTCTTAAACTTCTACCGACATTTCGTAAAAAACTTCGCTCAGATCGCGAGACCACTTAATGCCCTCACCTTTGAACTAAAAGAGTTCAAATGGACCCTGGAGTGCCAAAAAGCAATGGACTCCCTAAAAGACACACTGATATCAGTGCCGGCATTAGCCATGCCAACCAACGATGACCCTTTCCGTGTCGAGACCGACGGGTCCGGCATAGGAGTGGGTGCCATGTTTTTGCAACTCAAAGAAGGAAAATGGCATCCAGTTGCCTTCATCTCCAGATCCCTTAACGATGCCGAACGGAACTACCACACAGCCGATTTGGAGATGCTTGCGGTCATTTTCACATTAAAAGAATGGCACCAATACCTACTTGGAGCTAAACATGTTTTTGAGGTACTCGTGGACCACAAAAATCTCAAATACTTCAAAAAACCAGTCGATCTCTCTCGCCGTCAAGCCCGATGGCAACAAATCATTCAGGAATATGATTTCGTAATTAAACATCGATCGGGCAAGACTAATCCAGCTGATCCTCTGTCCCGGAGGCCAGATTATGAGAAGGGGGTAAATCAAGATAACAAAAACAAAATCCTACTCCCCGACAGGTTTTTCGAAGAACACGAGAAAATTCGCGCTCAGAACTGGTCAACCATCAAATCACAGATCGTGCAATACCAGTCTAAAGCCGAGAGATTCGCCCGTGAAGGACTCGAAAAAGAAGGATCTCCATAGAAAAAGGAGAATGGACTAATAAAGTGAAAAGAGCTACTCTATATCCTGTATGACAAAGGTCTAAGGGAGCAAGTGATCAAAGAAAATCACGACCACCCCTTGGCAGGGCACCTGGGCGCCAGAAGAACCCAAGACCTTATTATGACAAGGTACTACTGGCCCACCGTACGAAAAGATACCGAAGCCTATACGAAAGGCTGTGATTGCTGCCAGAAGACTAAAACCAGGACAGTAGCAAACCACACTCCCCTGACTCCTAACAAGATACCAACCGCACCTTGGGAAGTGATATCGGTGGATATAATAGGCCCTCTTCCAGAGTCAAAAGGAAAAGATGCCATACCAACCATCGTGGATCGCTTCTCAAAGATAATTCATCTTTTCCCCGTGTCCTCTACTATCACCGCAAAAGGAGTAGCTGCAATATTTAAAGACCACGTGTTCAAGTTACACGGCACTCCAAAGAAAGTGATCTCAGATAGAGGACCCCAATTCGTCTCAAACTTCATGACAGATCTGTATTCGCTCCTTCACATCCAAGGAAACCCGTCCACAGCATATCATCCTCAAACCAATGGACAAACAGAGCAGATCAACTCTGAAGTGGAGCTCTACCTTCAGATATATATAAACCATCAACAGGATGACTGGGTTGACTGGCTAGCGCTAGCAGAATTCGTGCACAACCAGAAAACCAGTAGTTCCACTAGGACGTCCCCATTCCTACTCAACTACGGACAGCAACCCCTAGTGAATATCGATGGCACACAAAACGTCTGAAGCGAGGAGGCAAAGGAGTTCGCTGAACGGATGAGAGAATCCCAACGGCAGGCAAAAGAATCTCTAGAAAAGGCAGCGGAACAAATGAAAAAATACTACGACTGCACGTCCCGAACTAGAGTAGAGTACAAAAAGGGAGATAAGGTTCTAGTCAATGGGAAAAACATTAAATCCGACAGACCCACCAGGAAACTTGAGGACAAATGCTACGGCCCCTTCGAAGTTGTCGAAAAGGTTGGCCTCGCAGTATATAAACTCAAACTACCCCCCACCTGGCGTGATATCCATCCGGTTTTTCACAAGTCACATTTATGGCCGTATCACGAGGCCGTATATCCTTTCCAACAGAAACCTAATCCTCTCCCACCTATTGTCGTCGAACAACAACCCAAATACGAGGTTGAATCCATAATAGATTCACGAGCAAGAAGAGGAAAAGTCGAATACCTAGTCCACTGGAAAGGTTACCCCTGAGAAGACCGAACTTGGGAACCAAAAGAAAATTTAACGCACGCCAAAGAAGCCCTCCAGAAGTTCTGGAAGAAAAACCCCACGGCAGTACGAACCCAAGTGATCGACTCTTGTGACTGTCCCTCCTGCTCAAAAGGAATCCCTCTATTCGAAAACCCCGCCTTCAAATCCTTTGCTGCCTCTCTCACATGCCTCCCTTCTCACCTCTTCGACATCCCCGCTGTCTCGGAGCAACAGCCCTAAGAAGGGGGTAATGTCAGAACCATTAAATTTCTATTACATTTCTCTCGCTCTCTCTGATCTTATCTTATCGCACAGCCACTATCTTATCTCAC
>JBBPQW010000612.1:0-15881 GCA_038092695.1 Boletus rubropictus
GTCATCGAATGACGGTGCGACCAGTGAGGTTCAAGGAAAACGGGTATGAGTCACCTTTACCGCGTGCCCGAACGTCGGACCGAACATCAACCAGTCGGGCTGTTGATAAACGGTCGAGGGTGAATATACAGAAAAACCATCACTACAAAATGTAGTAGTGATGGTTTTTCTGTATGTATCTCCCCACGAGATCACACCTGCTCACGAACTGCGCTGTTCTTCGCATACTTGCATCTCCAGAATGTAAGTGTTATCACAGCTAAACGTAAACTATGCACGTTTGAACCCTATCATCGTTGCATTCCATTCAGAAAGTGGTCTTTCGTCTACTGTGTCTTCACAACTATCTCACAAAATCTATCACCTTCATCCCAAACGTGGATGTTCGTTTACCAGACCTTTCACAACCATTTCATATACCACGTGGTCTTTGTCGCGTCCCATGTAGTGCGTGAGTGGTCGTCGACTCTGCTCCAAAAAAATGCAGTCTCACCGTGGCAAGACAACCAGTCGCTCGGTTCCTACATCCTTCAAGGAAGTCAGTCTGCGTTTGGAAACAAATATTTCATTGTCGCTGCCAATCCTCCAGTATTCGTTGAGAACGGGGTGTTTTGCAAGCAACAACGCCCTAAATCCCTGTTCGAGGTAGACGATCAACCTTGATGTCTGGGTGTGAGGGTTGCCTTCGGGTGAGTAGGCCTGAGTGAGGAGATCGCAAATCCAGGGGTATACGAGCACCAGTTTACCCTGCGATGGTATCGACTCTGTAGTCGTGAACTCTACCTCGCCGAGCGCTGGTGTCTTGGCGAGATAGACAGAACCCCGACTACGGGTTTGGGATCGGGTAGCTTCATCGTGTTTCATAACAGTGATCGGAAATGTGATGCAAGGGAGATAAAGACGCTGGTCTGCGAAAAGGAGTGACTCCAGACAGGACAATTTCTCATAAAACTGAGTGTCATCTTGCTGTAGTGAGAGCAAAGTGCCCAAGCTAGCGACTTGCTTCTCCATGTCGCCGTTTGCGATCGGCGGCACTATGTATGGTGGTTGGCTGTAGACGTCAATGCGAGCGGGGAGACAGCTGTTGAACTTTGATTGTTCCCCAGTCCAGTCGAGTACTGTACTCTCCCGGTAATATCCCACTACCTCCCGCAAAAGGAGTCCGAGTGCGATCGTTGCATCGCGTGGTTCAGGTATCAAGTTACTCCTGAATATTCCGATCAACGAATAAGCAATATCTCTCTCCTTGGAAGCATCGCGAGTTGAAGCTAGTCGAAGCTTTTCTCGCACACCCAACGTTTCGGGAGAGAAGTTAGTGAGAGCATCAGGGGTAACGCAAGTAGCTTTTGCAAGCTCTCGCAGGATGTGGGGCGACTTTTTATGATTGGTGTGTGTATCACCCTGATATGGTTTCCAATCGCGATCATAGAAACGGATGGTCTTGGGTGAGAGGAGTTCCTGGAGCGTCCAGGCGCGTGTCATCCATCGACTCTCTTTGAGTTCCTTAGGTCGTGCCTTGGAAACGTCCCAAAGGAGAATGAGTGTAAGGTCTGACCACTTGTACCACTTGTACATAGAAACGATCGAGTCCTTGTACACGGTCTCGACAGTCTGGTCGATACAGCAAGTGTCGCTCCACGACCATCGATAGCCTTCAGGGTCGTCCCTCACCATCTCACAGAATTTGCGCAACTTTTCGTTCAGGGGGAACGATGGGTCAAGTTTGTAGACTGATTTCTCTGGCAACTTCATGACGTCCTGCCACGTTGGTTCCTGCCCTTCCCATGTGTGGGAGAACATGACGTAGCGGAAAAACTGCACGACCACACGAATGATGTGCCGTCTGTCCACTTCAGTGGTCGCCGAGGAGGGCAATTCACTGTAGGCCCTGCCTTCTTTGAAAATGCGTCTTCTTTCTTCCTCATTACAGAGAAGGCCCGTTTTGACGTCGATAAGTACGAATGGGCAAATGTCGGCGATCCGACGAATTACTGCATCGATGACCGCCTCACGTGAAACGGGGTCCAATTGGTGCTCTGCAAGACGTGCTAGTGGTCAATCAATAAACGTAATCATAGGAGAAGAGACTCACGGGATATATCCAGTTTAACTCGTTGCTCAACCATCGAGGGGATATCATCATCATCGACCCGCTTCTCATTGCTGTTGCCAGCAAGCGTCGCGATACGCCTCTGCTCATAACCCCAAAGACATGATGGGTCCAGCCGGATCGCCTGAAATACGAAATATGTCGATGAAATGTCTGAGAAAAGCCAGGTCGCTGATAATATCCCTACCTCATTCGCATCATCCAATGCCTCTCGGCGCAATTGCTTCTTCGCCCTTGCCTTACTACGCTTGAGGTGAAGACCGACGATCTTCTGGGTTTCCGCAGATAACAAGTCGATATACAGGGCAGTCGTCTCATCTTTCTTAGAATCTACTGTATTCTCCGCTATTTCAAGCGTTACAAGACACTGTTTGGCAAGGTCTGAAATTAAGTGCTTGAGTAGATATCATGGCAATTAATTATATTCGGATTCACCGGGAAGCTTGTCAACCACTCTAGCTTCGGGGAGAAGAGTCAACGCCAGACTGTACCAATTGATTGCATCGTCGTATTTGGCATGGCACATTGATTTATTACCGAACTTCTCTGAGTCGGCAGTGATTCTCATACCAACAACAAAGTCAGGTACACAAATACTTACCACAAAGCTGGCCGAGAATTCCCTTCCTTGTTTCTATCTCTTCGTTGATGTCCCTCTTATCCGTGCAGAACAATTTTATTGCTTCTTCGGTGCGACCGGAGACAGCCAATGCTTGGAACTTCAGTTGTGAGATCATGAAATGCAAATCATAGATGTTCCAACCAAAGATCTTCAGGAGCGCGTCAATGAAGCGGAAAAATAAAAATATCAGCTTCTTACTAGGAGAACAATCTTTGCTTCCGGAGCATAAAGAGATGAACTGAGGTCAGGTGCTCCCGACAAGAGCTGTAGGGCGACTTCATGCTTCCCTTTCCTTATATGAGACTCGGCACACAGGATTAGCTTCTGTGCCTGCACAACTAAGAGTGAATGTCTTTTCAAGTCATTTCATGAACATGTACATTCACCAATGGGCATACATCAATAGCTTGGTGAAAACAGGGGAGTTCAGCTCCAGATTCCGGATTATCACGAAGCTCGGCCTCGAAAAAGGTGATAAGCTTGGCATAAAGATGAATTCAGCAATCGAAATGATGTCTCCAGGTCGTGGCTTACTTTGATATGCTCAACAAGAATTTTGGTATCGCCATCACAGCCACCAAGTACAGCATCAAACGCACTCACTGCTTCCTCGCGCTTCCCCAGTCCACAGAGTGCGATACCTTTTGCAATGTAAGCTATTAGCGGCATTTGACCACCGTGTGACTTCACAAACAAAGTTAGTGCCAATTCTGTGTAAAAAATGATGCAAATTACTACCGTAGCCTCAGCGTCCTCCAATGCTTCGTCCCATTTTTGTAGTCGCGCTCGAACAAGAGAGCGGTTAACACGCACATAATCAACGGAAGTCCGGTAACCATCGTCTGTAACTTCAGTTGATAGAATTGCCTCCGCTTCGACTAATTTGCCGCCTTTCCATTTCTCATATGCTGCGTTATTGATGTACATGAGCTATGATCAAAGTATGTGAGTGAGTTTATCTGACTTGAGAAAACTAGACATACAGGTTCCAACAGTCTTTGGGAAGAAGTGAGACACTATGAACGAGGGATGAAAACGATGACCTCGTGAGGATGATGTACACTCACATGGAAAAAGTAGGACATGTCAATAACCTTCGAGAGACATCGTTTATAAACAATCTTGTTTTTTCCTCCGTTGAAAAGATGATGTCCGTCCGGCGAGATGGCAAGGCTGAGTACATCAGAGCGGCGATAGGAGTGAAGGCGCTTGCATGCAGAGATGTCTCGTATATCCCATATGTCAATGGTCCGTCCCGAAGCTGACGCAGAGATGAGGAGCTGACCAGTGTTGGAAACATAAAGAGAAGTGATGTTATCAGAGTGGAAGTCCTCCCACTTTGCTAGGCGTCCCTGAGTTGCCACGTCGAAACATCTGACCAAACCGTAGGGTCCTCCAGCGAACAATCGCCGCCCATCATCGGTCCATGCCAGCGAGTGTGTTGGTTGACCATCAGTTAGGAAGCATACTAGTTGTTCCCCGGTCCAACTACACCAAATCCGAACCGTGTAACGACCGGACCAGGAATAGCCTGACGCGATGCGAGCACCAGCAGGTGAGAACTTGACGGACGAGACTGGTGACGAGTCCTCGTATCTTAACGGGGGTATTACACGACGAAGTGTAGGTTCCGAGTCGGTGCGCCACACCATAATGGTTCCGTCGTCTGACCCACTGGCAACGCGCAATGAATCTGGCGATACATCCAATGCTGTAACCTTTCGCTCGTGTCGCTCGCTCGCCTCCCCCACTTTCTGATGACTAGTCGTGTTCCAAATCGCCACGTTTCCATCAATGGTCCCACTAACGAGCCACTCGCCGTTCTTGGATGTAGCTATCGCATTCACTGCGACATCCAGGTTCATCGGTGGTTCGACCTCCTGGCCATTCTTCACGATCCACAATCGAATGGCGCGACCACCTTTACAAGCACCCGCTAGCTGCTTTCCGTCGGGAAGGAGTACGAGGGATGATATCGCGCCTCCATCGTCACTGATTTGGCACAGAACATCTTTATACCAGGTCAACAACCATAACGAAGTGCCGCAAATAGAATTTTATTCTGCTCACCCTCAGACAGTTCCTCGCTATGATTTTTTAGTGCATCCCGTGTTAATGAAACTTCACTGCTGCTACTCCGGGGTCGTTCTAGTATGAATACTACATTAACATTGGGATTGCTCATTGGAATTGAAGTTACCCTTTGCCTTCCGCCATCTGAGTATGTCACGCATGCTAACAAGAAATGAAGTATACTGCAGTACTTTATCGATGAGGTGTGGAGACGTGGTGCAGAGTAGAGATCCCGATTCAAGCGATGTGTTGTAGTGTGTATGCCTACATGTACAGATGTAGGATAAATTAAACAAAGCAGGGTTCACCCACACTCGATGTTACACTACGGATCTGAGACCATTGCTGCAAAAAAATCACTGATGTGGGCTTCACAGATCGCCGCAAACCAGAACTCATGCACAGAATCATGCGAAGAGGTAAGGTTGTGGGCAATCTCATGGGCGAGCACGAAAAACCTTGGATGGTCAAAGATTCGACAGCCATGATAACAGAGAATAAATGAAACATACCACGATAGCTGGGCCCGCCGAAGGCGGCCATTCCTTACGTTCTGATCATCTATTGGTATTGTTATTAGGTAGATCGCTAGTTGAGTAGTAAAACAGGTCATGCTCACGCCATTCCTCAAAGTATCGCAGGTTGAGGTAGATGCTTCTTGCAAAATTAAATGCGATGGGACCTTCACCAACATCATGGAAGATATGCAACGAACTCATTGGGAGCTTGTGTGCAGAGGCAGCGGGCCTGATAATACGTATAAAGCGGGCTAGTGGCTCCTCCTTGTCTGCGATGAATGCGTTAATATCGGCTAAACCTGGAAAACTCGACGTCAACGTCTTGATATCTAGCATATTGTCAGCAGTGGCATGGAAGGATCACCTTTGGCTGTATGGAATTCAACGTCTTCCCGCGTACCTGGCCACCCTGTAACTAAGACGGAGAGGATAGAGATTGCTGGACTTACAAACAGATCGAAGGTTTTTGAATTGTACGAAATCATTGCAAGAGTAGTGCCTCAGGAACTGCGTCATATCATCTTCCTCATTGAGTAAACGGCTTCCTCGAGTGCATGCCTCAGTTGCCATGTTCACAACATCTCCTGTATATATATTAGAGGATGTCGCTAGGAATATTGAATAACTCACGGATGTAATCCTGATCGATAATTTGATGCGGACGCCTACAAAAAGGTAAACGACGAAGCTTGCTGGATGATCAAACGCACTGAGGAAGCAGAAGACGTTTAATATTTCCGAATGCAGTTGATTGTCGTGCGGTTGAGACAAATATGTCCTTAGCCATGTGGTATGGCTTGCTCAAGGTGTTCGCAATGGAGCGACGAGTATACACAGGTGCTACTTGTGGTCGGAAATCTTGATTGTTGGTAAGATTCATCGAAGAATGGGGACCCCCTATTGCCATCGCGCTTGGCTTGTCCACAGAGAGCTCAGACAGCGGCCGCTCAGAGAACTCATTAACTGTAGGATACAGATCGAAGTTAGCTGGCTGCTCTCAGCACAGAATACAGAACTGACCCTCAAAGCCTGCTCCTTTCAAAAGCCCAATGTCAGAAAGCATGGCTCCAAGGTGGAGGGTGTCGTCATTCTTGACAGATCTAAACAGGAGCCGACATAGGGATGCAGCTAGACTATGTAGGGTATGAGCAACCAAGAAGCAATCATAGAAAACGCCGGTACACTCACTCGCATACGTCCCGTGGCACATGGCGTGATAACCATAACTCTATACTCCCTTTAGCCATGTCATACTTTACGGTGGCCCATAGGTCCTGCTCCCGTGGCGTGTTGTCATCCCCAATGATGAGGGTTTTGCGGACAAGCAACCTCTCGCAGACTAAAACACTAAAATTATTGTGGCTAGGGACGCGCATTTCATCGAAGGGAGAATGGGAACACATTTTTAGGAACAAGGGGAGCCGCTGGAGAACCAAGGTTCGGACTTCGGAACAAGTCTTGGTATCGGGGATTTCAGGGGAATCTTCGTATCGTTCTTCAATGACGGTACTCAGCCGTCTGCACCCGAGTGAACTGTAAAAACCTGTCATTCCATGTAAGTAAACCCCAACGAGTGATCAAACTAGTGCGCACGTTCAAGTGATTCATCTTTGGGTGCTACGAAGACAGCGTCACCAAAGAGCGCATAGTCCCTATAACCATCAATAATAACAATCTCCTTGGGCGTCCGCAGATCATAGACAGTTTTCCACCTCATGTGGTCACCGGTCTTTTCTCGACGCTCACCAAGCAAAGTTCGCTGGAAGCTCATCCTGTTCAAAGTTTCGATAGGAATGTGGTTTTTCTGAGCTGCAAGTTCGCGTAACTTCTCTTTAAAACTGTATTCCCCCATGTCAGCGATTACTCAGAGACACTTGATCATCGATTTGCTTCACACACCCGTCATGTCCTCCAGCAAGTTTGTAAAACCGATCTGGATCATGGATTAAGCTTTCTGCAACATCTTTCACAGAAGGCTCTCTTCTTAAGCCACAAGCTCTCAAGAAGTGGTTCGCCTTTGTGCCGAAATCTACGAAAACAAATAGCTTGGAGTAAAATTGATCCGTAGGTGGGCCTAGGTAGCACTGAGCTGGAGCCGACCATTCCAGAGAGCCAGAAGAAGTCGTGGGTACTATCTGTAGCTCAGAGAGTCTAGTAAGTTCGGATTTCGTAAAACCTAGCGTCATGTTAGGAAAGCAAGCAATATGGAAGCCCAGAGGTTCAATACTTTGAATGTGGTCCGATAAACATTCATACCACTGACAGGCTATTTCTTGGTTGGGAGGACGAGTCGTCTCCAGTAGGTGAAGAAGCCTCAATGAAGGAGGGTGTTGTTGGATACCTATTTCACTGATGACGATTTTCTGATAAGCATCCTGCACGATAGGAAACCCAAGTGCTTGCCACTGGGTACCCAAAAATACCTGCAGTGACGCATGAGCAAGCGTTCAACGGAAAAGATGTTTCACAGTACATCTCCAAGACATTTCAAGCAAGTGCCTTCGTTGTCCATTGCCGGTATAAATGCAACATCTTGGAACTTTTCTGGATTAAACTCGCAATATTTTGATCGGAGGTTGTCGCAAAAATACTTGAAAGCAGCCCCCCCAACTGAAGTGTCTGGTGAAGCACAAAGCTTTATGATTGTCTCGAGGGGTGGGGAGGGATGCAGACCCAGGCGATACAAGAGTTCAGCTGAATGTCAAGTTAATATTTCGCGGTGGTATAACAGAATTGCCATCCTTACCTTCATTTGACTCGTTCAGCCATTCCGAGTTCTTATCCCATGCGATTATAGGTAGCCCAAGTTGACGGAAAATTTCCAATGGCGGGTAGAGTTCGTCTGCACAGTAGCACTTCCTGTCAACAATTTCCGGCGTACATTCCATGGAGAAGAGCTTAGATGACTTGAGCATAGAGTTCTGTTCTGGGGTCAAACGAGGAGATAACAGGAGTAGATAGTCGATAAATTCATGTATACTCCGATCTCCCGTGGCCAAAATACTGAGTATACCAAGTAAGTGACCAAATCAACATAGTATGGTGCTCACTCACCCTGTTGAAAGAAGTTCTATTGGAATATGTGTTTGAACTCCAATAAACGAAAGTAATGTTCTCATCTCTTCATTGAGCTGATACCCAGCGTTGAACTTGGCTACTGGTAAACCAAGTTTGCAGAACAACGCATCATTTGCACTGGGAAGATACGAGTCATCTGGGCAACGCAGACCATGGGATGTGGGAATACATTGAACACCTTCCAATACCGCCTTTGCAACGCAACGCATCTCATCCGAAAGTGAAGACCATGCATTCGAGAGGGTGCACAGGACACGTTCTGCCCAATCAGGCGACCTGGTGAAGTCATACTGTGGATCTCTTGACATAACATCTGCACGTGAGATGTGTTGAAGCCAGTCAATAACGGTGAACTCCCTCCAGCCAAGAGTCCTGAGTGCTGCAGGAGTAATATGCGTGCTGACGTTGATGGGAATAAGAGATGTAGGGAGTGGCCCATCGAATCCATGATGCTTGGTATTGACGAAGTATTTCGTTGAGGACAGTGATTGTACCATTCCTCCTGCGCCAATGAAGGTGACGACATTTTTCAAGCGCAGACCCTCTTGCTTCAATTCTAACCACCACTGGAGACAAAAAACCAACTTTTCTTCACTGAGGGGATGTCCGTCCAGGGCTTGTAGGACATCCTCGATGGTTACGGGTGATACCCTATGTGAGTCTAGAAGAGCCTCAATATTCCATGCAGCTTCCCGACTGACGTGTTCTGAGAGCATTGGAATAGAGTCGAGAAACTTGATAACTTGTGGATCGAACACTTTGATATCTCGGGCCGCATGAACGCCAATGGAAGAAAGCAGCTTTATGGGCAAAGCTGAAGCAGATCGTTCATAAAACGACTCGCGTAGCACTTCAGAGACCTTTTCTGAGGGTGTTGAATGGTGAAAAGCAAAGAATTTGAGAATGTGAAGAAAGCGTCGGTGCAAATGATCCTGAGTCCCGAGCGATGGCGGGGAATCTGGAGCATCTGTGGCTGCTTCCTCCCACAGACATTGAATATCAGAGAGCTCCAGTTCATACACAACACGGGATAAAAAGCCTCCAACGTATAGCAGTTCCTTATTCCAGACTAATTGGTAATGAGCTGGCATCTTACTCCCCTAAGGGATACTCACTAGAAACATAACTGTTGCTAAGATGCCATGTGAGTAGTTACCCATCACAGAAGTATTACTGGCTTACACAAGATCAATTGATTCACGCTCGACAGTAGGTATGAAGTGGGACGCCATGTGACCTCCGATGCTCGTTGTTTGCCCAGTGGCATGACCCTATTGGAAATCATCAGCAGCGTAAATGGGAGACTAATGAAGCAGGGACAAACAATGAAGATGCGCGTATACTTGGCTCTGTTACAACATTAGACTTCATTAATACAAGCTTTCAAATGTCCACACCCTTCAAGATCTGCACATAGTCCTCTGAAGATAGATTTCTCTCCAGGATTGGAATTCGGTTGCTCCAAGACGCTTCGATCATATTCATCTTTCCCAGTCTTGAAATCACTAATCAGTCGGGATTGGAAAGCATAATTGGTACAACAACCTACATAAATCAACCTATATTTCAGTTGCGATGGTGGTTCCTTTTTCATGCACCGACGTAATTCTGCTGAGATTTCCTGGTCAAGCCTAACATCCACCTCCGCAGTAAACAATGTGAGATCCACTCGGGATTTGTCAAGCTCCATTAATGAGGATGAATTGGTGACTTCAGAACAAATATACATTGCATTCACGACTTCCGCCCCAATCATGATGCCTAAGTGGTCACAATAATCAGGACTGAAGGCAGACACGCTACCACATAGGCACACTCACGGTGACGCACAACCTCTTTCACGTGCATGATGTTCTTAGGACTAGACCGTTTCATCCCTATAGGTATATTGATGGTTTCAGGGGTTTCAGACGACTTCTTGACATGTCCGAGGCGATGACCATCAAGGAGTACAGTCACAGCCCTTAGATTCACCATGAAAGTGATTGACGTTGTAAGAAATCGCATAAGGTCCGATAAAGGTGGCATTGGATCAGGTTTTCGCAGTGGCACCTCGAATGTTGTCCAACGATCAGATACCTCATCGTGGAGAAGGCTACGACGGCGGACATACAACTGATGTCTGAATAAGAACTTGATTCATAACAATCCATAATTTCAATACCTGGTTGTCGTTGTCTTTCCAGTAAAACCGCATTTCGTAACCTGCAACCATGTTACATCTACAAGAGGACAAAAGAACAGACCTTTATACCTCCAGACCTGACACACGGGCTCTCTGTCACAGAAAATAAGCTGTAAAAACCTACCAGGAATTGTTTAACATCAATTTTGGAGGAATTTTCGACCCACCAACGCCAAATGCACCAACTTTATCTGGACTGGGGTTACCTTCGGCTGAACAAAGACAAGATATAGAACACTGAGAGGTAGAAGATAAAATTACCCACCAATTTTAGGCAATCGATCCCAGTCCTCCCTGTTGAATGGCTTCCCATCGTTTCTGTACGTCCATTGAACGACCTTCGAGTTGTTGATGGCAACATAAGTGCAAAATTGTAGTGGAAGCCAACAAGACCTGGCACCTCTACATCAGTCGACTTCAGCAATGGATGGGTATTTTCTCCTTTCGCACGTCCTTGATATGCAGCAGTCTCAAAGTGGATTTCAACAGTTGAAGACTCAGCATCATCAGCGTTTTGAAGGAGTTCTCGGAATACTAGCAAAAAGAAGTTAGCGTGAATGACGACAGAATGGATATGAACAGCATGAATCGCACAGGTGAACTCTCCAGAGTAGCGTGCAAGAACTTTATCAATCAGGGCCCGCTGATTGACCTCGACCGGTGCCTCCATTCCCCACTCATCACTGACGCGGGATAACACAGCCCCATTAGCAATCACCTTGTCGCTGAAAAACCCATCAGTAATGTAATGTTTGCGAGTGAGCTAGATAAGCACATACATATCATTGTCTGCACGATAAATGCCGATATTCCTGGCCTTGAAATACAATTGGAGTCGAGACCAGACCCAGTCATTCGTCGAAAGCCCCCCAACAAGAATCGCCATCTGAAAACATGGATCAGGTGACGAATTATTGGAAAAAGGTAAAGCCCACAGTAATTGGCATCGTAGCAGATTTCTGCTGTTGTTCGAATGCGCCGATGATGGCATCAATGGAATCGTTGAACAAACCGGTAGCCTCTTTGCTAGAGGGTATGAAATCAGACAATCAGTGGTGATGGCATAGATCAGATGAACTCCTACCCAGACAACTTCAGCTTCCCAAATGCGATGTTATATTTCGCGTCATTGACACGACGTCCGGCCACCCTGATATAAGCTGGTTCTTGATCGCTCTCGATGACGAGTTTCGTTGACTCGTCGAATTCACTTGCAAACTCAACTATGTCCTCAGGGCTGGAGTGCTCCCACCCTTCAAGTTTTCCTGTTTTTTTCTCGGGTTCATCACTGGAAAGAAATTTGAAGGAGCAAAACACTAACGTTCTAACAGAGCCTTCGCCCGGTGAGTAACAAAAACCGAACCCTGCAGTCGACCTAAAAAGTGATAGAGTGGGAATAAGTAACACTTCCGATGTCTGAAATAGCTGCATACATTCAGCTGGGGCAATCTCCTCACAGGAAATTGGACTGGAGGTCATTGAAAACATGCTCAAGTTGATGGTCACACCGCCAGCATCAATGACCACAACTCCCTGAGGAGTAGCTTGATTAACTGTCTCCACGCTCAAAAGGTTTAAGATGTAAAACTGAAGGGCTGCTTTGCCCTCCGTTAGTATGTGGACACGAGATTGCCCCTCCGGTATAGCGGGGACGAGGCCGGCACGCTCAGTTGCTTGACGGTATAGCTGTTGTACAGCTTCCCAGCCATCCGGAAGGGTGAAAACATACTCAATAGAATCCTCGATGGATGACCAGGTGAGTGTGGTATGATGTTCCTGAATGTGGGTCTTGGTCCACTGGAAGAGATACTCGATGAAATCTGTGAGGACGTCGACGGCAGATTTTCCAGGCGGAAGCGGAGGTAAATCGAAATCCGGATTAATAGAACAAGCTACATGTTTCGGGAGGTGAAGCTTCCACCTGTTTTGCGTGAGTCTAATGCCTCATTGCAGTTAAGAACTAACCATTCGGCCTTCGTCCACCCTTTCGTCAGCGCCACCTCGACAGTGCCTTCAGCGAGCACCTTGGCGCCAGCTGCCTTGAGATTACCGCTCTTGTCGTAGTACAAGAGTGATGGTACTTTGGCATCACCACGAACCGGCTCCTGCGCAGGAAACCTGGGACCAGTCAAGATAGATCAAGAGCAAGACATGAAGTACGTGCCTCGTGACTCCAAGAATCTTAGGAACTTGACCTAATCCAAGGATACAGTATGAGATACTGCTGAATGTTGCACCGATGTCGAATGCCACAATGAGTTTTGGAGGACCAGCGTACGGTTTGGGGTCAGCCATGGGGTGTCAGAGAAAAGTGAGCAATAGAGACCATGAGAAATGCACAGTTCTAAGTCTGTCGGAGTGAGTGGTGACTAACTTGATGCTGTATAATGCGGGCAGGTTGCCTTGTGTTTTGCCGCATGTTCAACTTGATCATCAACTCGTTGCGCCTTACACACCAAAGGAAGTTTGTGTACGCGCGGTGAGAAACCCGCGGAGGCGCACAAGCAACACACTTCCGAATTGCGCCTTTACTTGTCCCAGCTACGAACATTATCATGCGGATTTTTCTGCCATCCCTGCTCGTCCTCGTTCACCTCTTTTGTCTATCTTTGCCCACTAGTGTCGCTGTACTGGACTGTAGCGGATATACGAGCGAACCATGGTGTCGCGGAGGGTTTCGGCGGTAGGGCCTACTTGACTTTTTGAACGAAAAGCCTCGACTTGAATGCAGCATCTGGTGTACCAGATACAATCGAACCTCGCTCGTAGGCATGTGAGTACCAAGCCATCTAGACCGAGAAGTGTGCTCATGCTCATGCAGCGTTCCTGAGCCCATCCTACATCATCGAAAGCATACAAAGTAAGCGTACTCTCGAACCCGTCCAACTCTCATCCCTGTTGGCGGTATGTAGATGCGACCCACGCTTTTGTGGCACCCAAGCCAGCACCGCCTGACTTTTGGGAAATGGCAAAGGAATACGAGAGAGACTTGCAGGACTATGTTCCCCGAATGCTTGGGAACGCGGCCGAGTTCTTCAAGTCTGCCAAGTTTACCGACATTCCGTCTACTATGCATCACATTGTCAATAACACTGCCACTTTTCGCGGCAACATTGGAGTCGCTCTGGATACGCATAACATCACCTTTGATTTATTCGCTGCAGAGATTGAAGGCATTTTCATGGCGATAGTGAACGACCTGGAGGAGATTCCTCCTCCCGACAAAGCACCTGGTCACCCCGAGAGGACAGAGATGGTCGACAAGGTACTGGATGATACCACCCAGGCGCTCATAATTCTTGCTACGCGTTTGGAATCGAGGAAGAGGTCGTCACGACTTACCTACCTGCTCTGAAGCCGCATGTGCAGACGCTCATACTCACAGTCGGTCTGTCAATGCTACCTTTGCGCGCCACGGGTGGTTTGGACTCGCTGACTTATCACATAGGCGATATAAACGAACAGCATCCCGAGCTTCTCCCCACTCTCGCATTCAGTGTTGCCACTTTGCTCATTCCGGAATCATGGATACTTAGACCTTTCCTGAGGGTGTTCGGCTTCAGGCCTGCAGGTCCTGTCAAAGGTCCGTTAAAAACCTGTAATTACACATCTCAAGCTCAATTAGACACTGCAGGTTCAGTCGCTGCCTGGTTGCAAAGTCGTCTTTGGGGTGCCGCAGTTAACTCCAAAAGCTGGTTTTCTTTACTCCAGAAAGCCGGCATGGGGGTGTATCCAAAGTGGGGTGGCCTCCTTGCCAAGCTCTCCATGTGGGCTGGAGGTCTGGTGGGCATGCTCCATCCTGGTTCCAAACATGAACAAGCCGGTCGCATTACATTGTCTACTTTTCTTTTCTTGTTGTAATGATGTATATTTGTCCTCGACCGTTTTATCAACAGCCCGACCGGTCGATGTTCGGTCTGACGTTCGGGCACGCGGTAAAGGTGACTCATACCCGTTTTCCTTGAACCTCACTGGTCGTACCGTCATTCGATGACCACCGTTCAAAAAGCCCGTTTACATTTGGTATGACGCGTACACACCACGCAACCCAAGCGATTCGCTCTACGCCGGGGAGCCTCACTCAGGATCATGACCGCCATTTACGCAACCACTCGGCAAGGAGGGGGAGGGGTAACATGATACCACCTAGATAGTCATCTAGCACTCCTCAATCTTGATCCTCCGTCTTTCACGCGCTTGAGTTTGTTCAAGACCAAAAAAAGGGGGGGCGGGGAGTGGATGAGATCACCTGGACATCAACGAAGGGGAGCGGAGTGAATCTACAGCACCACATACCGAAGGACGTGACTTCATCTGGATCCTCTTCGTATTCTCTTTTAATAGCGATCGCTGATGATGCTGATTCGTCGTCATCCAAACACATACAGACCCTGAAGCAGAAACGAAACATACCTCGCGCGTCAGAGAAGGATCGAAGCGCACTATCTGATGACGATCTCGCTCTGGCAGTCGTACGCAGGAGGAAACTGTTTACTTCGGCTTCTAGTTCTGCTGAGGGTTGATGTCCCAAACTTGCCGGGGTGTGGTTTGGGACCCTAGAAGATGTCTTTGGTTGGGAGAGAAAAATCAGAGGACGAAAAATAGCCGACGCACCCACATTGGGTCGTCTCGGAGGGCCACGTGTTGGTGGACGAGCAGATAAGGGTATTTGTTCGGGTTGGTTAAGGGAATTAAAAGCATCGATGAGGGCTTGTGAGGGTTGGTATTCTGTTGACACTCGGTCAGCAACCCAACTGCCATACGCGAAAGATAGAGATGGGTATCTAGGAAAAACGACGTACGAGGGTCAGACTCGGAGGTGATGTTGTGTTTAGTATCATCGTCCTCCGTCTTTATTTCGGCGGGTTCCAGTTTGACAAGAAGCGAGAGTGTCGGTTTAATATCTTCGTTACTTACATCCTTCGTGTCCTCTGGACCAAGGTCGGGTGAGCGTAGTGCATTGAGGGCATCCTCCTCTACGCAAATAGAAGAAAATTCAATACTCGGGAGAGCGGAGAGAGGAAAAGCCTTGCCCAATTCATATGGGTCGAGTTTCTTAATAAATTTGGGAGGTGGCGGCGATGCCTGGGATGAGGATCCTTCGTCACGTTGAACCTGTTGCTGACCGAGCAATCGTGTGAAGGAGGTTCATAAGGCTTGAAAAGGTTGATGGGCTAGTATGGTCGACTATGTCATGAAACACGCTCTGGGCAGTCTTAGAAACTTGCTCACCGCTGAGTCTTGAGCCAAGGGTTGCCCTCCAGATTCCGGTTGGTTGAGTTGGTCTTGGGGTGC
>JBBPQW010000613.1:0-15869 GCA_038092695.1 Boletus rubropictus
TGTCAGGCAAGCACACACAAACTGTGATGCCCCAAGGAACTGAATTCCAAACGTGAGAAAACTACAATCTACTCGACTGACTACTTATATACTACATGGTTATGCACACAGACCACTTTAGGGGAGGCATGGAATGATATGGAATATTCTAGGGTAAGGGGTGAGATAAGATAGTGGCTGTGCGATAAGATAAGATAAGATGGGAAATGATAGAAATATTACGGGAATTTTTGAGGTTCTGACAAGAAGAAAAGCTTTGTTGGGCATTATCTGCATACTTCAAAAGAATTAGTAATATAATGAGTGTCAAACAATTACTTACAGCCAAAATCTTGGAAAATAGTTCCAACCTCTTCCATTCCCCATTTATCAGTTTTAGCAGGTCAATCTTCTTTCTTTTGGCCAAGGTAGTAGTCTTTAATCCCAGCTCATAGATAAAGATATCCACAAACTGAAAATAATATAAAGATAATTCAAGAATAGTCAAGAATATTAATTTATCTTTCTTTTCTTCTCAGCCCTATCAATCATCAGATATATAGAAGACCAATGGATAGGCATGTCAAGAAGAAGATTAGAAACCTCTGATAAAGTACAAGATTTAGGAGAATGAAGCTAAATGTCCTTGAAAAGCTGCTTTCTCTGAGCTGAAGAGTGGACCTATTCAAAATTTAGATATATATATATAAATCTTGATTACAATAAACATACCTTAACTGTAATAGCTCTTACTAAACCAATCTCATCCTGATATACACCCTTTGCTAATAACTCAAGATTACCTTGTTCTAGGTTATAAAAAGGAGCCTTGCTATAGGTAGAGATTAATGCCCTTGTAGCCAAATGAATAACATGGGCCAGGCATCTTGAATTCAAGCTTGAGGGTAAATATTAAAAGTCAAACAAAAAACACACCTTATACAGTGCTTTGACTTCAACCATGATTTGTTAGTATGGTTGAGAAGTCTCCTAGAAAACTCTACCAACATGGTATTATTGTTTGTTGCATTGTCACAAGTGACATGACCAATCTATTAAATGCATTTTAGTAGAAGATCCAAGCTTTGACTTCACTTACCTTGTGGAAAATACCAAGTCTTTTACAAATCTTAAATAAGGCTTGACCCAGTTTCATACCATTATAAGTAGTATTCATTTGAACAAAGCCTGAGATGGCAGACTAAAGAGTCCAACCACCAGACTTGGATTCCTCAATCCAATGACCAGTCACAGAAAAATAAGCATCAATATTGCTAGCCTGCCAGGCATCACAAGTCATGTCAGGAACACTTTTTCCCCTTAGGATATTCTTCTTTGCCTCTGCAATACTTTTCCTTTATCTCATCTTATCTAATTTAATCACACAGCCACAATCTTATCTATGACACCATACCCTTTACCATGGAACCTTCTAGTATATTTCATGCCTACCCTGAGGTGGTCTGTGTGCATACCTCTATAGTATATAAATAGTTAGTAGTGTACATTGTAGCTCTTTTCCTTATGCTTGGTATTCATCACTTTAGGCCATCTCATTTTGAGGTGTGATCCTGATATAATACCAAGTGTATCCTTTCTCTACTGCTCATCATTCTTCACAGTCACCAGCTTATCACTCCACTTCTCACATATCACATTAAGTGCGTTGAGTGTACTCCACCTCACAAGTCCAGAGCACAATGGCTCATTTTAAGTTATCCTCTCAAACCTGACCTCAACTTTGCCTGCCTGGCTTATTTTAAGTCATGGTAGTCTCTTTGCACCATATGGCCAAACAAGCTTTATTTTCACCTACCCCACTTTCTTCAAGTCAGAAGTAGTTTCTCATAGTCAGCTAGACTTTAAATAGTTTGTATCCTTTATTCTCCCACCCATCCAACCAAGTGCTCTTTGCATAAAGTCATCCATCTTCTGATACAAGGCACTTTATCTGTGATCATATACTCAAATCCTAGAGTTAAGGGAGACCAGTATGTGATACTTGACATCACCAGTAAACCACTGTAAAGGGTTGCTACACTCCTGCTCAGAGTTAAAAGAGTACCTTTTGGCAAGTGGTTTGCCCCTTACCCATGCTAGGACTGCCAAGGCATTTAGAGATAGACAAAATATCTGGTCCCTGTGATAGCAAATACTCATATTACAATCTGCTGGAGAATGCTCCATTATAGTATTGTTTTACACTGGTTTTAACCATATATTGAGTTTTGTTGGGTTTGGTCTATAAAATCCATCTTCTGCAGATGCCTCTACCCCTCAAATGATGAAAAGAAGCCTCAAGGAGTCCAATGATTGGAAGACAAAGTTTTTGTTTTCTCCCCTTTCCCACTTTTGACCTTGAGCTCTTAGAAGTCACTCTAGTGAGGACTTTGAGTACTTGGATATTGTGTTCCTATTAGGACCATCATTTTCCTATCCCTCCATCTGTACTATGTGATCTTATCTTATTGTACAGCCACTAGGGCTTAGGTCTCCTTTACCATAGAACATGCTGCCACATTCCATACCTGCCCTAAACTGGCCCATGGACATCTTAGTAGTTAGTATATAAGTAGTTGGTAGATATTGTTGTACTTCTTTATGCTTGATATTAATCAACATAGGCTCACACATTTTGTATTGGTGATCTTGATATAATACCAAGCATACTCTTTCTTCACTGCTCACTGTTCTTCATGGCAACCAGCTTAGCACTTTTATTTTTCACCTTATCACATTGAGCTTGTTGAGCATCTTGCTCCAACTCCCAAGTCCAGGGCATGACAGTACACTTTGTGCCACCCCCTCAAGTTTGCTACTTTGCCTAGTCTGCTTCCTTCAAGCATGGCTAGCTCTATTGTGCTGTCAAAGCCACATGCACAACATCTTGCCTACCCCAGTTCCTTCAACTTGGAGGTAGTTCCTATTAGCTGTTAGGCTTTTCTTCTTAAGTCTTCTCTTCCTTCTCCCATACTTCCAACCGAGTGCTCTTTGCACAAAGTCACCCATCTTCCAATCTGAGGCACTTTGCCAGAGATCACAAAACTCAGATCCCAGAGTTAATGGAAAAAGGTGCTGCACCACCTGACGGTGTACGGTAGACCACTGTTATCAGGTTGTTACACCTCTGCTCAAGGTTAATAGAGCAGACACTGGCATTGCCTGCCCCTTACCCATGCTAGGGCTGCCGAGGCATTTAGGGATAGACAACAGATCTGGTCCCTGTGGTTGCAGACCCTCATGTTACAATCTGCCACAGAACGCTGCATTATAGTGTTGTTCTACACCGGGCTTCAACCCATCTACCAAGTTTCCTACATTTTGGTCTATACAAGTGTTGATCTGTGGCCGCCTCTACCCCTCAAGTGAAAAGAAGAAGCTTTGAGGAGACTGGTGAAGAAAAATAGTTTTTATCCAATCCCTTTCCTGCTTTTGGTCTTGAGTTATTGGAAGTCACACTTGTGAGGACCTTTGATACTCGGACATAGCGATCCTTTCCTCCAGCCCTGACTCAGCAGTCTAGCCAACTGCTAAAACAACATGGCCATAATCCTCCCTCCTTCTAGCCAGAAGGTTAAAACCGGCCCCTTTTCCACTTTCGAGGAGTCATCCCTTGACACAGTGGTACTGTGATATCAAAACCAAGACTCCAAGCGCACTCACAAGCATGCACACAAAGAAGCTTGCACCCCCATCGCCCATGATTTATGGGATAACGACAAAGATGAGGACATTCCCCTCTCTTCAAATACTTTTATAGCACCTATCAAAAGTGCTCCCTTCTCCGATGCAGACAATGAGAAATCAACATCATCTGCTGACTCCTTCACTATGATGCCACTATGCACCTCTCCTTATACACCGAAAATCCTGGTATCAGAGACGGAAATATATGAGAACACTACTTTGCTTTCTTCAAGTGAAATGGTGAGTCTCTTTGCCTCTGCTACCCCTATCTTACAGATTGCCAAGATGATGGGCGCGTCTGAGATGAGTTCCGATGAGAGCAGCAGTTTGTTGAACTACGTCACGAAAGCTCTAGACATGCCTGTGTCCATCACCATGGCCCAGGACTGGCTGTTACCCAAACAGTCCCCAAAACCAAAGGCAAGGCTGCCTGCTGCTGAGCGCAGAGTGCCTAAGAAGGCTGGAGGTTCCAAGACAGAGAGATCCCCCTCTTCCACTTCTTCTGCAAGCAATGGCTGCAGAATGAAATGCACAACATGTGGAAAAAAGTGGCCTTGTAGCAACCACAGGAGAAAGCCTACAAAAGTAGCTATGACACCTTCTGTACCAAGTAGCTGTACCAATAGATATAGTATACTACCAGTAAAAGAGTCTAGTGACTCAACTGGGAGAATTTCACAAATTGAATTTATCTCAGGAAAGATGGTGGTTATTCGCTTCACCAAGAAGAAAAGCGAGAAAAAGTCATCCGCCTCCAAGACTAGTGAGGCTAAGGAGTTGCCTAGATTGGAATACCCCTCAGGCAAAGTGGTAGTTCTTAGCTCTACCAAAATGAAAAGTGATAAAAAGACTGCTGTCATTCAAAGCAGTAAAGTTAAGGAGATGCCCAGGATAGAGTATCCTTCAGGCAAGATGGTAGTCATCCGTTCAAAAGACAAGAAGGTTGTTAAGGAGCAACCTAAAACAATCTTTAAGAGAGACCCTAACATTCCTAGCTCCACTGCAGAGGAGGCAGTTGAGAAGGCTAAGGAACAAGGTTTCCTAGAAGTGGTCCGAGATGACCAGACAGTTCCACTTCTGTTGTGAGGATCTCTGGGTGTGGCCAGATTAGATCTGTACACAGCGGAAGCAGCAACAGTCCCTGCTCATGGACAGGCTTTAATTTCCACAAGGACTCATGTGTCCATTGAATGGGGCCACTATGGCCGTATTGCACCACGATCAGGCTTAGCAGTTAAGAACTCGATAGCCATCGGAGCTGGTGTAATCGACTCTGATTATAGGGGGGAGATAAAAATCCTACTCTTTAATCACTTGGATAAGGACTTTAAGGTCAATGCTAAGAACTGAGTCACCCAACTGATCATTGAGAAAATCCAAAGACCCAAGATGGTCGAAGTAAGTTGCTTTGAAGATGAAACCGAGCACAACGACAAAGGCTTTGGCAGTACGGGCATAAACTGAGTCAAACACTGTTCATGGTTAAATACAATAGACCCCTTGTCAATCAGATGGATTTAGCAGCAAGCACATAGTAAAGATGAAAAGCGCACACTTGACCACCTTCACTCCTTTGTACATGATGAGTGATGTCCAGAAGTAGACAGGGATCTACTGGCAAATCTCTGGAAGATGTCCATTGAGGAGTCCATATGGGTGTTATACGACCTACAGAAGAAACCACATTTTAAGAAGACATTAGAGTGATGAAGGATTCACAACAGCCTAGAGGTACCCACCACTGTTCAATTAGACAATGGCATGGCTCTCAAGGTTAAGGCCCTAATCGACTCTGGATGCACAGATTCTGCCATTGATAAAGAGTTCGTCAAGGAGAAGGGTATTCAGACAATGAAACTTCCATGCCTGGTTCGAGTATACAATGCCGATGGGACATTAAACCAAGCTGGGAGTATCACAGAGTTTGCAGTAGTAAAGCTTAAAATCTTAGATCATAGTGAAAAGATAGCTTTAGCTGTAACAAGTCTGAGCCATAACTATATATTCCTCAAATATGATTGGTTACATCTACACAATCCCAAGATAGATTGGAAAACCAGTCATATTGAGTTCAGATGTGAAAATGATCACATGCTGAAACTTGAGGAAATTGAAGATGACAACAATGACAAGCTTGAGATCAAATACTCTGAAGGTGAACAATTGTTCCAGCTGGACCTCAAGTGGTATTTCAGGAATACTGCCACCAAGATTGCTGCTAAGGAGTATGTGACCAAGAAGAAAAAGACCTTTGAGAAAGCCGCCCCAGCTTACATCCACAACTTTGCAAATGTGTTCACAAAAGAGTCGTTCGACGAATTACCACCTCGACGACCATGGGACCATGTGATAGAACTGATGCCAGGTGAACATGTCATAGATTGTAAGACATACCCACTAGGTCCTGGCAAACAAAAGGAGCTGGATGCATTCCTCGAGGAAAACCTTAAGTCAGGATGAATTAGACCTTTCAAGAGTCCCTTCACCTTCGCATTCTTCTTTATAAAGAAGAAAGATGGCCAGTTAAGACCTGTTCAGGATTACCAGAAGTTGAATGCAGTCACCATTCAAAACCGATACCCCTTACCGCTGATAAACAAACTTGTAAACAAGCTAAAGTCTGTGAAGTATTACATGAAGTTCGATGTATGGTGGGGTTATAACAACATCCGGATGACTAAAGAAGACAAATGGAAGGCTGCCTTCTGCACCAATTGAGGACTCTTCGAGCCACTCTTAATGTTCTTCAGACTCACGAATTCACCAGCAACATTTCAAACGATGATGAACTCGCTGTTTAAAGAGTTAATTGATTGAGATGTTGTAGTAGTCTACATAGACGACATTATGATATTCATCAAGATGATCAAAGAACACAGACGAATAGTCCGAGAAGTCTTTTCTATACTCCAAAAAGAAAACCTGGATTTGAGACACAATAAATGTGATTTTGAAGTCCAGGAAACAGAATTCCTCAAAATCATAGTGTTACAAGATAAGGTTAAGATGGGGCCAAAAAAGGTACAGGCGATCAAGGATTGGCCGGTTCCCCAGACACGCAAGCAATTGCAGGGATTCCTCAGCTTCCTCAACTTCTACCAGTGATTTGTTAAAAACTTCACCCAGATCACCCAACCCTTAAACACACTCACATCAGAGCTTAAGAAGTTTAAATGGACTCAGGAACACCAGACTGCGATGGACGCGCTTAAAGAAATGCTAACATCCACACCGGCACTTGCTATGCTGAATGACAATGACCCATTCAGAGTGGAGACTGATGGCTCAGGGATCAGCATAGGCACAGTCCTATCGCAACACCAAGGGGGAATATGGCATCCCATAGCATTCATTTCATGCTTGCTCAATAACACTGAGAGAAATTACCATGCCACAGATCTAGAAATGCTGGTGGTCATTTACACATTGAAAGAGTGGTGACAGTACCTGCTTAGTGCCAAACACCTATTCAAGGTCTTGGCAGACCATAAGAACCTGGAGTACTTCAAAAAGCCAGTCGATCTATCCCGAAGACAAGCACGATGGCAGCAAATCATCTAGGAATATGATTTTACCATCAAGCACAGATTGGGCAAGACGAACCTGGCAAATCCTCTGTCCCGGAGGTCAGATTATGAAAAGGGGGTAGAGTTAGATAATAAACAGAAAACTTTACTCCCCGATCAGCTTTTTATTTCAAAAACATCCACCGAGAATAGAGCACAGCAGTGGGCAACTTACTTCTCACCCGAAGCATTGGAAAATTGTGCACAAACCTGGTCTAGTATAGAGTCACAGATAACTCAATACCAAAAACATGCTGAGAAGTATGCGACTGAGGGATTAGAGAAGAGCAATTCCTCTTGGACAAAGAAAGATGGTCTTATTTGCTGGAAAAACCTCCTTTATGTATCATGGGTCAAAGAACTAAGGAAGCAAATCATCTGAGAAAACCACGATCATCCAATCGCTGGTCACCTAGGAGCTTACCATATGTGTGATCTCATCATGACACAGTACTATTGGCCTACCATGAGAAAAGACGTTGAAATGTATGTCCAAGGATGTGACCATTGCCAAAAGGCAAAAAACCATATGATCCCTGCCCACACACTGCTCACCCCAAACGAAATTCCCTCTGCCCCTTGGGAAATCATCTCGATTGATATCATCAGTCCTTTGCCAGAGTCACAAGGCAAGGATGTGATCCTGATGATTGTAGATAAGTTCTCCAAGATTTATCTATTCCTGGGCTCCTCCACAATCACCACTAAAGGAGTTGCTACCATATTCCGCAACCATGTATTTAAGCTCCACGGCACTCCCAAGAAGGTGATATTAGACTGAGGTCCCCAATTCGTGTTGGCCTTTATGACCAACTTATACAAACTTCTTCATATCAAAGGAAACCCTTCTCGCATACCATCCGCAAACAGATGGTCAGACTGAACAGATCAACTCAGAAGTTGAGTTGTACCTTTGACTCTATGTGAATCACCGACAGAATGACTGGGTGGAATGGCTCGCTTTAGCTGAGTTTGCATACAATCAGAAAACTAGCAGCGCAACTCGATCATCACCGTTCCTGCTGAATTATGGTCAGCAATCCATTATTACAGTCAATAACACACGGAACACAAGGAGCAAAGAAGCCCACGAGTTCGTGTCCAAGATGAAGGAATCCCAGGCCCAAGCCAAAGCTGCATTGGAGAAGGCTGCAACTGACATGAAGAAGTACTACAACTGCATGGCGCAAGTCCCCACTTTTTACAAAACAGGAGATAAAGTCCTCATTGATGGGAAACATATTTGCTCAAACCGACTGACCAAGAAACTTGAAGACAAACGTTACAGACCATTCAAAGTTCTCGAGAAGGTTGGCCCAGCAGCTTATAAACTAGAACTTCCAAAGACTTGGCGAGGTATTCATCCCATCTTTCATAAATCTTATCAAACTCCACTCAGAAATGCTGAGAGAGACTATGCAATGAGAATTCCAAACTTGAGAGTAAATACATGGGGATCGACTACTTATATATTGGCTACATGGTTTAGGGCAGGTAAATGGGCATAGGGTATGATATCATCATGGCGTCATTATGGGGCATAGGGTATGAAGACCCAGATTGTAATGGAACTCTGTGGAATGTTATGGAATGTGCTAGAACATTCCTGATAAGATTAGATCGTGGCTGTGCGATAAGATAAGATAAGATAAGATCTTTAAGCACTAGCTGTAGCAAAAAGTGTATTGATTTTCTCGGGTTCTGACATTATCCCCTTTTCACAGTTGATGCTCCAAGTCAACTGGGATTTTGAATAAATGTGTTGGTATGCGAGTAAGCAATGTGGCAAAGGCCTTGAAATGATCGCTCTCGAATAGGGGCTTTCTCTCTATGCACAAATCACAATCGCAATTGTCAAATAGTGCTTGTCACATGGCATTAGGATTTTTCTTGTAGAAGCCGGCTAATACTCCCTTGACATTCATGATGTGTGCCTTGGGTTCCCATGTGCATTCTTTGTGGGAATAGCTTTTCCAATGGACAAGGTATTCAATACCTCCGTGGCATTTTCTGGCATTGACAATAGACTTGACTTCATATTCATTTTTCTGTGGATTAACAATTGGTGGTGGTGATTCTTTCTTTTGTGAAGGGTAAACACCTTCTTTATACAGCCACAAGTGGAACTCATGGAACACCGGGTGGATACGTTTTCACCATGCTGGAGGTAACTCTAGTTGGTATGCGGCCAGGCCGACTTTCTTTAAGATTTTAAATGGACCATATCGTTTATCTTCTAACTTTTTTGTAGGTCAGTCGGTAAAGATGTGTTTTCCATCTACTAAAACTTGGTCTCCGGTGTTATATGCAATGGGGGCACGAGTTTTGTGATTGTAATATTTTTTCATCTCTTTGGCAGCTTTGCCTAATGAGGCTTTTGCATTGTCATGAGCTTTTTTCATCTTTTTATTAAAATCTTTTGCCTCCTCTGACCTCACTTCTCTTTTTCCGTCTATAGTTATCAAAAGTTGTTGTCCGTAGTTCAACAGGAATGGGAACGCATTTGTAGCACTCGAGGTTTTCTGATTATGAGCAAACTCGGCAAGGGCAAGCCATTCGACCCAGTCATTTTGCTTATAATTTACATATGTCCACAGGTATAACTCAACCTCGGAATTCATCCTTTCCATCTGACTGTCTGTTTGAGAATGGTACACCGTCGAGGGGTTTCCTTTGATATGGAGAAGCGTGTACAAATCAGTCATGAAGTAAGACACGAATTGTAGTCCTCAATCAGATATGACTTTCTTTGGGGTGCCATGTAGTTTGAAAACATTATTGCGGAATATAATGGCTACTCCCTTAGAGGTTATTGTGGATGAAACAGTAAATAGATGAATTATTTTTGAAAATTGGTCTACGATGGTGAGAATGGCATCTTTGCCTTGCGACTCAGGTAGAGGGCTGATTATGTCAATAGAGATTATTTCCCAAGGTGCTATGGGAATTTCATTGGAATTTAATGGTGTTTTCGAAGCAACTGGACAGTTTTTGGTTTTCTGGCAATGGTTGCAACCCATGACATATCTTTCAATGTCTGACTTAAGGGTTGGCCAATAGTAATGCATCATGATAAGATTGTGTGTTCATCTAACTCCAGGGTGGCCTGCGAGTGGGTGATCGTGGTGTTCTTTTATGACTTTCTTGCAGAGTGATTTCTCCCATGGAATATATAGTAAATCTCACCAGTGAATAAGACCATTTTTCTTCGTCCATTGTGACTTTGGGTTTTCTAGACCTTCCTTGGCATATCTCTCAGCTTTTGACTGGTACTGCGCTACTAGCAACTCAATAGAGTGCCAAGTCTGGGCGTGAGAGCATACACTTTCAGGAATTGAATCTGTGGCATCGAACAAATAATTGGAGAGGAGTATTTTAAATTTGTTGTCATTTTCTACCCCCTTTTCAAAGTCTGGCCTTCTGGACAGAGGATCTGCTGGGTTTGTTTTGCCAGACCGATGAATAAACTTAAAATTGTATTCTTGAATTATTTGTTGCCATCATCCTTGATGGTGCGATAAATTGACAGGTTTTTGATAAAATTCTAGATTTTTATGGTCTACAAGTATTTTGAATGGTAATTTGGCCCCTAATAAATACTGTCTCCACTCTTGTAATGTGAATATGACCACTAACATCTCCAAGTCTGTGGCATGGTAGTTTCTTTCTGCGTCATTGAGTGAGCATGATATAAAGGCAATGGGGTGTCAAATCCTGTTTTGAAGCTGCAAAAATACAGCACCAGCACCAATTCCTGAGCTGTCAGTTTTGACTCTAAACAGATCATCATCCGTGGGCATGGCAAGGGCCAGTGCAGTTGTAATGGTAACTTTTAGTTTTTGTACAGCATTGCTGCATTCAGAGGTCCATACAAAATCTTTCTTTTCTATTGTGAGCACGTTCAAAGGTCGTGCGATCTGAGCAAAGTCTTTTATAAAGTGTCTATAGAAGTTGAGGAAACTGAGGAAGCCTCTCAGTTGCTTTCACATCTGAGGCATGGGCCAATCCTTGATGGCAGCTACCTTCTTTGGTTCCATTTTTATGTTTTGTCGGGATATGATCAATCCCAGGAACTTGGTTTCAGTGACCTCAAAATCACATTTATCGTGTCTCAGATATAAATGTTCACATCTTAATATCTCTAGTACTTCTTGAACTATTTTTCTGTGCTCTTTGATTGTTTTGGTGAATATCATTATGTTGTCTATGTATATGACTACAACTCCACAGTTGATAAGGTTTTTGAACTGGCTATTCATCATGGTTCGAAACATAGCTGGGGAGTTGGTCAATCCAAAGAACATTACTAAAGGTTCGAAAAGACCTCTGTTCATCTGGAATGCGGCCTTCCACTTGTCTCCGTCTGCTATTCTAACGTTGTTATAACCCCAGCGAATGTCAAATTTGGTGTAATATTTTGCTTTCTTTAGTTTATCAACTAGTTCGTGTATAAGGGGTAAGGGGTATCTATTTCTTATCATTATGATGTTTAGTTTTCTATAATCTTGAACAGGACATAGTCTACCATCTTTCTTTTTGATAAAAAAGAAGGCTGAAGCAAATGGGCTTTTAGAAGGGCATATTCTTCCTAAACATAGATTTTCTTCTAAGAATGCATCTAATTCTTTTTGTTCTCCAACACCAAGTGGATAAGTTTTACAATCAAAACATGATTGCCTGATAATAGCTCTATGGTGTGATCCCAGGGGCGTCTCGGTGGAAGCTCATCAAATGATTCTTTTGCAAAGATGTCAGCAAAGTCGTGGATGTATGACGGTGCAGCCTCTTTGAAGGTTATTTTCTTTTTCTCTTTAAACTCTTTTGCTGCTATATCCATGGCAATATTTCTAAATAGGAAGTCCATGTCTAGTTAAAACAACCTTTCGCCTTCGGAGTATTTTATCTCATCATTATCATTGTCGTCTTCATCGGTATTTTCTAGTTTAGGCATATGGTCATTCTCACATTTAAATTCAATGCGGCCTGTCGGCCAGTCTATCGAAGGGTTGTGGAGTCTGAGCCAATCATAACCTAAGAAGAGCATGTTCGGTCCTAAGTCCATAACTGCTAAAGCAATTTTCTCTTTGTGATCAAGTATATGCATTTTAATAATAGCGAATTCTGTAATGCTGCTGGCTTTATTCAATGTTTCATCAGCATTGTACACTCAGATGGGACAATGCAGTTTTTTGGTTTGAATCTTATTTTCTTTTACAAACTTTTCATTTATGGAAGAACTGGTACAACTATAATCTATAAGTGCCTTACACTCTAGAGTTGCGGGGACCTCAAGAGAGTTTCAGGCCTTATGATGTTCCAATGCTCTTTTGAACTTGGGTTTTCACTGCAGGTCATGCAGCACATAGAATGCTTCTTTGTCACTTATTTTTCTCAAATTTGTAAAAGTTCTTTATCTATCTCTGGAATATGCTTATCATGTACAAATTCTTTTAATTGTTTTATTGCTAGTTTATCATCTTTTTCTATTTGTTGTCTTATCCACCGGATTGACCAGGGATCTACTGTATGTAGTTGATCTGCAAGTCTCCATATCCTTTGGATTCTGGTGCTGCCAAAACCTTTTGAGCCACATGAAGTCTCTTCAAGTTTGGCTTTTTTGACGATTTCTGGATTAGATATTTTTTTGATGATTAATTGTGCTATTTTTTTGATGATTAATTGTGCTATTTTATCATTTATCGCGACAGTGAAGTCTTTATCGGAATGGTTCATCAATAGAACTTTCACTTTGCCTCAGTAATCAGAGTCAATAACACCTGCACCTGTTGCTATAGATGCCTTCACCGCTAAGCCTGATTGTAGGGCTACTCTACCATAGTGCCCTACAGGGACAGCAACATGAAGTTTAGTGCTAATAAGAGTCTGTCCTTGAGCAGGAACAACCGCTACTTCTCCTGCAAAGAGATCATAACCGGCCGCTCTGGCTGATCCTCTGACAGGGAGTGAGACTGACTTGTCCTCTCTGGATACCTTCATTACTCTGTTGTTTTTCTGAACTTTTATAGGGGTTTTCCTAGGTTTACCCTGAACTGTCTTCTTTTTTAATATTGTTATTGGATTCTTTGACTCAGTATCACACAATGTTTTGCATGGTAAAACTGCAAATTTATTATTACAAGAAACATTTGACACTGTAAACACTTTGTTCTTAACCACAGTAGGCGAACCCGTACCTACTCGGTTTCTACAAAACCCGGAGCTGATCTGGTCTCCATCAGCTTCATTGCATCTGCCAACTCCTCTGCTGTCTGATAAAATATCTTTGTGCCTTTATACTCTATAAAGCACATCCTTGGTTGGCGAGGATGCAGCAAATGATCAGCGCAAGGCCAGGGTTTTCTGCATTTAAAACATTTTCCCTCTGCTCGGGCCTTCCCAATATCCATTGGCACACCCGCTCCTCTGTATGTTTCAGCCACACTAGCAGCTGGTGCTGAAGGTGCCTTCGCAGGGGCTCTAGGAGCTCTGGGAAGAACTCCACTAGTATTGGGGATGGCGGGTGTATTTCCTCCGGTAGTGGGGTTTCTGCCTTGCCAGGTATTAGGAACAAACTTGTTCACCATAGGATTTAAAGCCTTACGGGCTTTCCTTGTGTGTAAAAAGGCTTCTGCCATTTTCAAAGCTCTCTCCCATTTACGAAGGGAGGTGGAAAAGGCCAAGCTTGAGTTCACTTGCTTGGCAAAGGATAGAATATTGTTGTGAATGCCTTGCTGACAGATGTGGATTAAGGTCTCATCGAACTCTTCATTGTGAGACAAGTTGGCTTCGTTCATCAGCTGGTACATCTGAACAAAGAAATCTTCGATGGTGTTGCTCCCCTGCTTGAGCACCATCAATTTTTTATACACCTCTTTTCTCGCCATTGCAGGACAGAACTGAGAGTTGAGGTTCTCCTGGAAGCTGTCTCAGGTGTCATTGCCAAGAATATTTTTGAAGTAATAGTTGGCGAATCATCTCGCCGAGTTTTCTTCTTCACCACCCATGAAGCCTAGCAATATGATGATTTTTTGGTGGTCATTGGGCTTTGCCTCAAAACATAAGAAGTAATTTCGGAGTGTTGTCATCCATGCTTTATATTTGCTTTTTTCTCCTTTGAAAATAAATGGCTTTGGTGTGAATGATTTGCCAAGTCGTGGTCCAAGTTGGATTTGGGGGCTAGGGGCCCTGTGCACAGCAGCAGGTTGTCTCCTTTGTTCTTCATTTCCAAATGAGTCATCTGAGTTGGGATCATCATCCAAATCTCCAAAACGTCTCATTGGCTTTTTCCCTTTGGACTCGGTCTTTTTAGTGGCCCTCGTTCTAGAAGGCTGAGGGATCCTTTGTGCCTTGGTCATAGCTACTTGGGAGCAGTATTGAGTTATAGTGGGGGGCATCAGGGGTACCAGATGCATGCTGGGCTCTTTGAGATAACATTGGTGCCAATTTTTATAGTGGTTCTCAAAGGTCTCTGTCTCATCTTCGTATATGTATCCTGCCATCTCGGCGGTAATTTTAAGCCCTAGTGGCTGTGGTGATGAATGTGGGGTGGTAGAGTCGATAACTGCAGATGGAATAATTGCACTGTCCGAGTGTATCAAGTCCTTGTGTGAGCGACTTCTAGATACTCTAGACCGACTGGGTGGATGGGGATATGATGTGCTAGCACTCATACAATATCTGCTGGTAAAACCTCAGCTTCTTCATCAAAAAAATGAACTCCTGGTCTTCTTCTCTCCACTTGAGGGTAGAGGTGTCCGTGGATAGCAGCTTTTTGTAGACCAAAAGCGCTCAAAACTTGGTAGACGCACAAGGTGGTGTAGAACAACTCTTTAACACATAGTTTTATGACGAGTCTACCCAAGGGCTCATAATGGGAGGACCAGATGTGTCATCTATCCTTTGACGCCTCAGCAGCCCCAGCACGGGTAGAGGGTAGGCAATACCAGTGTCCGCTCGATTAACCCAGAGCGAGGGTATTACTACATGATAACGGATGTAATCTGCCGAATGTCAAGTGTTCGGGCTGACTGCTGTATGTGATGGTCAATGTGAGCTTGTTACTCAAAGAGGGATGGTGCTTGGATACTGGGAAAGATGACTCTCAAATACATTACTAAAGTCGCCTCCTGGCTACACTTTCACAATATCTATCTCCACTTGATGCAAAACAGGATAGGTGGGGGTTGATGAAACACAGATGCTCTTCAGTGATGTGCCTCCAAGGCACAGCGCACAAGGTCTTGCGGGGGGATAGAGGTTCACCGCCCAACTAACAGCCGAAAAGAGCAAAAAAGAAGGAATAAGTTTGGAATTATATCAGACTCCACTCAGAAACACTGAGAGAGACTATGCGATGAGAATTCCAAACTTGAGAGTAAATACATGGGGATCGACTACTTATATATTGGCTACATGGTTTAGGGCAGGTAAATGGGCATAGGGTATGATATCATCATGGCGTCATTATGGGACATAGGGTATAAAGACCCAGATCATAAAGGAACTCTGTGGAATGTAATGGAATGTGCTAGAACATTCCTGATAAGATTAGATCGTGGCTGTGCGATAAGATAAGATAAGATAAGATCTTTAAGCACTAGCTGTAGCAAAAAGTGTATTGATTTTCTCAGGTTCTGA
>JBBPQW010000614.1:0-15855 GCA_038092695.1 Boletus rubropictus
CTGCATTTCTCGAACCCTCTTCAAAAGCAAAGGCTGAAACTCCTTCTGGCGCGGGCAAACCATCCTCATTCCGGTCGAGGCAGATGTCAAAAAAGCTTATACCCTGCGGTCGTCCTCGCGGGGAGGACGAAACTATCCCTCCGGCACTGTTACATCCCGTCTTTGGCACCTTTGTCGACGACTGTCAGACTATCGAAATCACATCTCTGGATTACGAGTTAGCACTCAAGCTCGCGGACAAGATGTCCCTTTTGTACGATACTGAAAAAGACCGCACGGAGGCAGTCTTGACGTTGTTTAGAAAATACGGGATCCACTTTACTGTGACCAAAGTCGGGAAGGGCATCAAATATCAGACGGACGCGGACATGTCCACCAATGGACATTATTACGTGATCGCCGAATTCAAGAACGAGGTTGGCGGCACGTCAGCCGAGCCGTACTTTGAAGCTATAGCATACTATCTCGAAGCGACGAGAGACTTTGCCCTAAATTTGACAGCATCCCCCCTGCCATGCTTCCTCCTCGCCATGCCGGGTTAGTCGGTTCCCTCTGTGCCATTCTCGGTGCAGGCTAATCATTTCTTTCCTCTGCAGGTGCGCATATCCAGTTTGCGGCTGCAGCCTGGAATCTGCGGCCTAGTGCGCAATTCCTGTCAATGGTTTCGCTTTCTTTCCACTTCACCGATATGCCGTATCTCCGTGTGGTAGCACGGCATCTGGCCGCTTTTCGTAAAGCTACTCAAACACTCAAGCGGTATTACGATGGGCTGCCGGAAATATCCCATTCAGACCTTCCTCATCTGTTCCCGCACCCAACGACATATACACTTGGCAACGATGCTTTGAAACATTTTCGCTACCAGAGCGAGTTGTGCGGGCCACACGAACGCAAGCTCCTCTTTTCCGGAATCGAGCACGACGATGTGTGCATCAAATTCGTTCAAACATATTCGCGTGCTGCTCACGAGTTCCTTGCATCGTTAGGATGTGCTCCGGCCTTGCGGGGTTTTGAAAAGCTTCCTGGTGGCTGGTTCATGGTGGTTATGGATAAGCTCCCTCATGACAAGTTCGAAAAGCTGTCTGCCCGCACGTCACCCCTCCCTGAATCGGTCTGCGCCGACATGCGTGCGAAACTCGCTCGGTTCCACGATGCTGGTTTTGTCCATGGCGATATTCGCGACGTGAATATCATGACGTCCAAGTCGGATGAAAAGCGATTCATGTTCCTCGATTTTGACTGGGCAGGAAGGGCGGGGGATGCGCGGTACCCAGAACATGTGAATCATACTGACATAACGAGGCCGGACGGTGCAAAGTTTGGGGAGCTAGTTTTGGCTGATCATGATGTTTTTATGCTAGAACGCCTCATTGGATCGGTCTCGGACGAGTAGACATACTCTTCATTTTAATCTTAATGGATTGGACAATGTATTAACCATCCACTTTTGCTCCTGAATGATGTTTTGTGTTGCTCAAGAGCATAGCTACTGATGGAATCGGACTCAGTGTGCTCGGGCATGATTCAGTTTTACGACTCTAGTCCAGGCAACTCGGATCTTATGCCGCTCCAAATGCCTACGATGCAAATCGAGACTTACAGGTAGTGTGCTGACCTTCTCTCACACTTTAAAGGCACAGCCCATCCCCCACAGCTGCGTACAAGATCCCCTTGCAAGGGGAGACCATTGACGTCGATACAACAGGCGAAATATTTGTGTAGCAATTGTACAACATACGCTGCAATCCAAGAGACAAAGCCAATTCCGAGACCACAAAACGAGACACTCTCATCCATCGACGCGACACGGTTCAGTAGCCGGGCCTGGAAGACAGGGTCGAAAGACGAGGACTGTTGGGTCCCAATCTGGCGGTCAGACCTCGCGGCGACTTTTCATACGCACGTAGTCCAGAACCGAGTGGGGAGAGTAACGTGGAATGGCCACTGTCGGGACCGGCATGGTCTACATTCTGTCGGAGACCTCCAAGTAGGATCTTCAACATATAATCGGTGTTGAATGCACCCTGTGCAGGGTCGTATGGAGTGCTGTCGACAATATCCTGCAAACTAGTTGAGTGATCATCGCACAGATCCAACAAACGAAGTAATGTACCCTGATCCTGTAACGATCTGTGAGGTGGTCATCGAGTGTGTGTAGCAGTTCGGCGGCACCCGGGTCTGTGCCGATTTGCACAAATTGAATCCCAAACATATCGTATCTCACACGTTGGCGGTCAAGACGATGGGCTGTCTCAACGATCACTCTCTCAAGGTCCACTCGGTCAGCTGTGCACGCAAGTTGTCAATCCCTGGCAAGAATTAATGGGCACACTCGAAGGTAGAGCTTACTTGGAAGACCGTCAGTGATCACCACAATGGTGATCGGCTCATGATTGCAGTGCTCGTGCTCGACACGAGGTAGGTAGTGGTTAATGATCTGTTCGAGCTTCGCACCAGTCGGTGTGTCGAGTCCTGGAGAGTGCGTTAGGACGATACAGCTTATGTATATAAAAGACATACCTTCGGGCAGGACTCGGTTAAACAAGTCATTTACCTCTGCGCTCGACTACAAGGCAGTTATTTCAATCGATACCCTCATGGAAGTAGGGAAGATATTTACCAGCATATTTTCAGCAAATTCATCCCCGTGCATGAAGTGAATGTCAGCGCCTCTCGATCCGTATTGCTTGGCGATGTCGACAACGCCAGCAAGAGCCTCTCGAGCCAGCTCCCAGAGATTACCTTCCTGCATCTAGCACAGAGTCAACAGATCGTCCACGAACGCCAAGATGTATACTCACAGACATCGAATCGTCGATGACGATGACAGTCTTGATCTCACTATGGTAGATCAACAGAATGAAGATGGACTGTCGGAGAGATACGCACGCGAATCTTTTAAGACCGGCCTCCCTGTCTGAGAGGGGATCAAAACAGTCGGGTATGAATCGCGGAATATCAGCCTCGACGAGGGTTACATTGAACTGGTCCATCTCGGTACTGCGGAATTTTGAAGTCTGCAATGGAGTTCTTTCGCGCTGTTGAGCAAGGACAACCGTGCCCTGAGTGAGAGCGCGCTCGGATCCTGCAGAAGGAAATCCCCAACGAAGCTGTGAAGCGCAAACAAGCACTTCATAATTGGCGATCTGTGATCAAGTGAGCTTGAGTTATTCGGTGGGACACGAGAAGCACATACTATGTGCTCTTTGCCGGCATATCCAATCACGGCTCCTGCGAACTCGGGGCTCGCTTTACCGATGTCTGCCAATCAAGGACCTGAGTTCACTACTCACTTAGTATAGTCACCGACTACTCACGAAGACCACCCTCCAAAAGAGCGCGTGCAATGTACACAGTGCATCCATTGCGATCTTCCCCGAAAGGAATAGCATTGTCTGGAATATTGTTATCTTGGGTCAAGACCTGGAAATCGGCATCTAACTCGGGTTCGAGGTTGCACGATATGAAGATAAGCCATACCCAAACCAGAGGGACTGGAGAGCCGTGTTTTTTAAAGTGTTCGGTGCTCCTGCGAGCAGCCTGGAGCCACTCATCCTTTCGAATCACAGAGCGGGGTTCCATTGCCGCTGGGGTGATAGGTCTACTGCCGTACCCGGATAGCGTCTTCGTCCTTTGCTCGGTAACAATGGTCCGAGTCGAGAAATCCGAGGACATCGGTGAACCCTTGTTGAGAGTGGGTCCAGGGGAAGCATGTTTCATGCGCGAGAAAGACATGGTGACGGGAGTGGTGCTAACCGAGAGTGAAGTTCACTGAGGGCGTATCGTCGACATTTTATAGCCTGCCGGATGAGATAGGCGCAAATGGAGATCACGATTGCCGGATATCGATGGCTAGATATCACATCAAACACGATGCAGCCTTCGGTGGTACCCCGGGTGCAAGTTGGTGCCAAGAAGTCGGCAAAAGTGGTGTAAATGAACTCTACATTGCGAACGCGTGTGGATTGAATAGCAAGACGACGCTATATCGGCCAGAATCGATGGCACTTGACTATCAGCGCCCAATCGGAGCAACTAGTCTTTAGCACCGGGCTGGAACGACTGTTTATCAGCGAATTTGAGGAAGAAATTGGATGTGACTGGAGAACCCGTCACCTACCTCGAGGCCATCAAGGGACTGAGACTTCTGCACCCGGTGTTGTAGGCATTCTGAACTTCCACTGGAATCTTCTAGGTCGTGACATTGGCTGTGAAAACGCCAATTCGCCAGGGTGCACCCTGAAAGGACTTGGCCTTGAGGGGATCGTCGGAGCAAGAAGTGCACTCCCTCCTCTCTGTACTTTTGTAGAGTACCGTTGAGCCGACGAAAGGCGATGAATGATTTGAGTCGTCGATGTAGTACCTGGTGGCTTGGTTGCACGCGTCTTCAAGCGCGGCTCGGTACGCTGCAGAGTCTGACATGAGACTGTCGCATTGCCATGGTATGTCATTCTGCGGGATCTACGTTTCACGTTGACCGGTCATTGAAAGGCGCTGCGCCACCTATTAGGGTCTGTATGTTGGCCCTCGTGTTGATAATTGATCATAGTGCCGAGTTTAAAGGTGTTCTTCAGTGATGGGCACGAAGTTGCAGCGTGTACGTCCACCTCTCGAGTCCCTGGAACGTGCTCATCGTATGCGAATATCTGAACCCTTGGCCTTCCACCCTTTGCCAAGCTCAATGACCTTCGTTGATTGCCGTTGATAACTTGAAGAGGGTTATTGGCTGCCACACTCGACGCCCTCCGCTCCAGGGACCCCAGTTTCGCGTGTACAGTGGGTTGGTCGTCGACCTTTTTCTGAAACCTAGTCCACTCTGACGTCTCAGTCGACCATTTCCGCTGTGCATGGATCAACGAGACAGCATACCTCAATCGCGATTTGAGGACGAGTCTGTCTTTTTCCGACCGCCCCGCAAGATTTGTGTCCATCTACAGAAGCACTGTCCTCGAGGACGCGATGTTCTTCAGGGCTCCCCCCACTGTCTCTGGTACTTGGCTGCCCTGCCATTTATTCACTCGTGGGTAGAGAGCGAGTCCTACCACCCGGATAATCTCATCTCGATTGGCGAGTGTACGTATCCGCGGAGGATGACCTGCCTGTCACCTTCGTCTTAGCAATCCGGTGGATGTCCGTTTGGACAGCTGGGCTCGGTGGACGTGTTTCATCTCCGGAATGGGCACAGCAAGGCGTCTTCAACTGGTCTTGTCGCTCGACGTTGAATGTGAAGCTGCGTTGTCGTTATTTTTATTTTCATAAATATTTTTTTCACGACCCTTTTTTCCCGCTACCACGATGATATTACCATAAGATAAGGTTCCGCCGTGTTTGATCCGAAGACGGCGCGCCGGCGAAATGACGCAGCTGGGGTATGTTGTATATGTGATATGTGCGAATGAAATATTTACGGTTGACAAAAAAAAAAACAAAAAACATGTAAACCCCATCACGCCAAGTGTGGATATCCCTGTGCACCGGTTTCTGATCAGTTCCGCTGATATTTGGTCACTTCCGCTATCCTACCACCTTCACAGCCGCTTGACGGCGGACGTGGCGCACGAGATATAAAGCGTCCTTCTGTTTGTACCTTTTCGCTCTACAAGTCTCTCGGTTGACGACTCGCCTGACTCGCTATCACACTGCTCTCTCCTCCATGTGCCATCACGAAGTGTACGCCTTCCATCCATACTGTCGACGCTCGTCGCTCACGCCATGAATATGAACAGCGTAGGCGACTATTACAGAGGATGTGGCGTGAGTTTCGCCTGTCTTGCAACTAACGTCCATGCTGTAATGACCAAGGCGGTCCTCGCTCTCAGCACTTTCACGGGCGTTACTTCACTGGCGAAGTCGTCGATTGCAACTCGCAATTGTGCAAGACGAGCAGATCCCATGTGCACAGGACCGCTCTCAACTGTGGATGCATTGCCGTCCGTCCCTTCGTTCTGCCCCTATATATCAACTCTTACCTCCCCCTCAGGTTGTGACCGAGAACCGGAGAATACAAAACTTGTTTCAGATGCCACATCCAGACTGCGAACGAACGCCGCATTAGACGAGACGCCAGACGCACAGGATATCGTGTACGACTTTGATCCCATCTCCGTCATTCTAGATCTCGCTATCATTTTCGACCTACTGCATCACTAACTTATGGTCTGGCATCTCGACTCTTACTCACATGCTGCGTATGCACGTATGCTTTAGACACATAGACACCCGTCATCTTTTCGCAATTCACAAATTCATTGTCAGACTTGTGGTCGCGTCGCCATGTTAACCATTGGCTATCATGAGATCGATGACAACCTCAAACATGAACTGGACGACAGCACGTGCTTACCGGAGACACGGGAGACGTTGCAGACACAGACACAGGCACTGATCTCCGTTCTCTGGGACTCAGTTCGATCCCAAGGTACCGCGAAAAGAACTCGTCCAACCACCCAAAGAACTCTTCTTTATCATCCGGGCTCAGATTCGCCCAGTCAATCTTGTCTACGTCTTGTGACACTTGTCGGTAGCTGGGTGGATATCCACTCGGGGCGCGAGTGGGCGGAGGGGGAGGTATAAAGGGAGGTAATACGTCATCGGTTGGTCGTGAAGCGCGGGGGGCCGCTGGCGGTGCTGTGCCCACGCCCGTGCCTGACACAACGACATCGGGAGGGCGAGACCTCAACGGCGGAGGCGGAGGCGGAGGCGGAGGCAGTGACCCACCAGTTGTTGACGTCGGCGCACGAGCCGAAACCGTCGCAGGCGGTGCCCGTTTCCAGTTGGGATCCCACTTGACACTGGAGGATGGCGCGCTCTTGAGCCGGTCTCGCGTGTTCGTCACCTTGGTGATGCCGACGTCTTTGGCTTTCTCGGCCTTGGCTTTCAGTTCGGCGACTTGGGAGGAGGGCAAGTCAGAGACGCTGGGTAGAAGAGTTACGACCTGCTCACAATTTACCATCGTGCCCCGTCCACGTGCCACCTGTGGGCTACAAGCAATCGATGTGGGCACGGAGATGAGCGTAGCTCAGAAGCAGGTCGCGAAAGGCGCCCGTTCGGTTGGGAATGAGCAAGTACGATTGGATACGAGGGTCGAGTGAGGGAACTCGCCGCGGGAACCAAGGTGTATCGAGGTACAACACAAGTATTTATATCGTACATATTTTAATCTTGAACGAGACGGCCAATGGAAAAAAAAAGTGTCCGCGACGAGGAAAAGGAGAGGTCAATGTCTTGAAACCACCACCGCGACGATGAGAATAACGAGGCACAGAAGAAACGAGAGGAGAGCCCATAGACAGCGCTTGGCCCATTTTGCTTCTGTCCCTCTCATCTCGGAGAGCATCTTCTCCCTTTCCTCCTCCGTCTTGTCTGATTGCCAATCTGCAGACACGCGCATCGGTGCAAACAAAAAGTAGACGCCGATGACCCAAAAGACAGGAAAGACTAGGTGATCAAAAAACAGTCAGTGAGCAAGATGCCGAGTCAGTAAAAGAAATAGACACATACGGAATCCATATTTGAACAAGTGTCGCGCGACCGTCTCCACCTCAAAGTCGGGGGACGAGGAATACATGGGAAGCTTTTCGCCATCCCAGTCCGGTGAATAAGGAGGGGGCACGCGACGTTCGCGATGTTGTGTCCGTGTACGATGACCCCGCCCTCCAAAGAAATCACCCAGCGCATCGTCGTTCAACTGCCTCGGCGAGTGATACGAAGGGGATGGTGGTAACGTCGGCGTGCTGCCCGTTCTGGAAGTTAGGGTAGGAGTCGCGGTCGTTTCTGACTCCCTGGAAGCATGCACGCGCAGTTGCAGGTCCTCGGCAGGTATGCGCACCATTGAGTCGCCACGACTTGGTGCTCGGACGGCGGAAGGAGGACTCATGTGAGGGTGATTGTGAAGCGAGTGGGGTGACCAGCAGCCGAGCTAACGCTGGCTGTCGTGAAGACCGCATCATAAATACCTTCCATTCTACCGTACCAGTGGCGTGCGGGCACGGGAGGTATGACCCAGCTGGTCCAAGACAAAAGAGTGGGACCGGACACCTCGCCAAGTCATGTCCTGGAAAGGAAATCGACCCCCCGGGACTTGCTTGGTATGGTTACGTCCGCCGGCCAAGACAATAAGGAGCTGTTAGTGTGAGACAAAAAGCATGTTCGTTCGAGAGATCCCTCTCTATTGTCTTTATTGTCTTGGGACATGGCTGAGAAGACAACCCCTCTGCAATGACATCAACCATGTGGAAGTGTTTCAGTACCAGTCGATAAGCTGCTTGGAGTATCCTTGAGAGGCTCCCAGTAGCAAATAACCCCTTGCAAGCACTTAGATACTGTGCTATCAGGATCAACGAACCGCCTCAAGCAAAAGTGAAACGTACATCAAGCAAGCCGTCCAGAACGAGCGAGAAAAGCATCGGTAAGGGCATAGCGCGGGATAATTTTAGCATGGAAGAATTCACCGGCAGTGATGACCGCCCTTCTCGAAGATGTGACTTTCGTGCCATCCAGATCACTGAAAGAAGTCTTCGACTGTTTCTCGAGGTCGGGAGAAGCCTTCTTGGAGATCGATGTTCCAGCTTTTCGTGCACTGGTTGATCATCAGTGCGATCGTCAACATTCCGCGACCTAGAAAAGTCAAAGTCCACGGCGCTGAGCCTGTACCACCACTCCAGAAACACACGTTCTGTTTTCACATCCAACTGCTCATTAGAGACACGTGTCCACGAGAGGAGAAGCCCTGCAAGTCCACTGCAAACTGCAGAATACGATTCTGCAAGATCGGGAATAATAATGTGTCTTGTAAATGGACTGGATCGTGAATTAGCACCCAACGTACCACATATCTTCCAGCAACCGATCATCCATGGAACAGCAATTGCACCTCCCTTTCCCGTGAGGACAACCGCTGCTGTCGGTGCAGCCAGCCTTGCGTGCATTCGGGTCGGTGACAATGGGTAAGGAAAGGTTGTAGAGTTTGGCTAGAATAGCACTTGACGCCAGACAAAGGTCCAAGCACCGCAAACCAGGAAAGATCGCCCAACACTGGGCACCTTTGCTACTTCAGTATGCGACCAGAACTTCTGGACTCTGCACTGAAATAAGCCGCTGTTGCCGATTCAGAATGGTTCGCAACCACCTGACCATGGATTATTCCCCATGTTGCATGTCACTTGGATCTCATCTACTCACTCTCTGCTACAGCCTAGACGTGGATTCTGTCGGCCATATATCCCAGGTAAATTGAACGTCAGGTTAGTCTCACAAGACACCCCAGCAATCCGAGTGAGAATAATTGTCGCGCCAAAGACCACTGGGTGCCAATTGCTGCCTGCCGCGGGAAGTCAAAATTGGGGAACACTTCCAAACGCGGGGGACGTTTCGCTGTGCTGTATTTCAGGTTTTGGCCCTGAAGACGAAGATATAAATGACAATTAAGAGAATGAAGGTATGACTCCAGTCACGGTGAACGTCGCACGCAAGGCTCCAAAGTTGGCGTAGACCGTGATCCAAAAGGGCGGCAAGAAACAAGTCGCGTTGACATCCATCTACGTGAGTGCATTAACTGTCGCAGCCCCTCCAACTGTAAAATAGGTCCAGTGACCTGTTCTACATGGGAAGGCTAGGCTACCGCACGGACGACGCAACGACCGGCAGACGATCAGAAAGCATTAAGAGAATACGGCTGGCTGTTCCGAACGGTGGCTTGACTATCTCCAGGAATGTACGAGCATCGTTGGCGTTCATCTTCACCTTCGACGCAGCCGTGCTTAGCATGTAATCTTGGATTGTTCCACCGGCAGGGTACAAAACCGATAGCGACACTGGGATAGGTCTGAGTAAAAGTATGACGCCTGTGATGAGATAAGTAACTAGGTCCCAAGAGACACAATAAACCAACTGAAATTGTATGCCCCCACGCTTGACTGGAGAAGGATTGTCCACTCACTTGGATTAGTTTCGAGAAAACACTGAGATGTAAGGTGGATGACCTATTCTGGCTCGAAATGAGGACAGACATGCCACAACAAAATTAATCAGGCCGAGAAAGCAACGAGTTCAAACTTCAGTACAGTAGTGGTAAGCCTTTGGAACAAAGTATAAACCTTAATGCCTCTGGAAGTACTCTGCAGAGTGAGTGATGGCGATGGCCGGTAGGACAGCCATCGAACGTACAGTAAACTCCTCGGACGATGCAGGGGAGAACCTGATGAATTTAGGTTGGAGTATCGTTAACATCATGACGGAAGCAGAAGAATGCGATCCCTATGGGCGAGGCAAGGCAAAGATGGCTGCCTGCAGGTCAACGGGCGCACCAACGACCACGCCGTATCCAACACTCTAGTCTAGGTGAAGACGTCGACGAGCGTTCAAAGTCAAGTATGAGTGGTCACATACAGTCAACCCCATATTCAGCCAACTCGTAACAATATCGGTGGAAGGTAAAATAGAGGAGCTCGACGGGAAGACTCAAATCCGTATTCGGTAGTGCCCAATGAGCCTCGCAGCGACCCACGCGGGTCTTCAACGTATTACTGGAGCCATGTTTCCGAGAAGTTGCAAGTTGGAGGCGGAGGATGGACTGCCAAACCTATGACAGAAACTTCTGGATATCGAGCGGGTCCCTCAGTCGTCATACAACAAGAGCCTCAGGAGGACGTCACATCGCGATCGACAATATATTGAAGTCGGGCCACGTTGCGGCCATGGTCAACAAGGACGACACTCGAAAGGTATGACGACCAATATTGTACATCAGGAAGCGGCGGAGGGTGGAGGACACTTCAGAAGGGCCCTGCTGCTCCGGAGCGAATTGGAATGAGCAAGTGTGTGTGAGCAGAGACGTCGTCGAACAGGAACAAAGATGTCACGGGACGGACTTACTAATCGGTCACCAGACCTTATACCACACTGAGCGGCCGAAAGAGCTCGACTCGCACTCTTTCGGGGTAACCAGTAGCGACCGTCGAACAGTATCAAGTCCATACATCCTGTAGCTTATTGACAGTTCCTTTTTACACGGGGAGTTTATACCTGTTCTCCACTAAGGGCTCTTGTGTGACCATTGACTATACCCAGTCTACGACACAAAAGATCACCACCTGTTCTCACCATAAGCACTCTCATCGTTCCACTTCAGTCATGTTCTTCCAATTGGCGATTCTTGACAACGTCTAGGCTGGGTGAAATCATGATGACGACAATCTAAAACCTGCTTCATCGCTGTTATTATAATGACCACGGGTCTCGGTTATCGAAAGCTGCGTCGACACAGAAGAGTCTTCGAGTGGCCTAGGAGCGGAACGCTTGGCGTGATGAGTTCGTCGACATTGTATCAGTAGCCGAATTGGTAGTACAAGTGACGCCCCCGGGTTACTGAGTAGAACGAGACTTCCACATGCAATACCTCACTCGACGCCCCGTTTGAGTACCCAACCGGACCAGTCTGTATCACAATCACCCCGCCACATATAAGAACCAGTTACGGTTGAGGTCGACAACTCGGGGCCATCGCCGCCGCACAGCACCTCCAAGAGATCAACGGTCGAACATGCCTGGACCTCAACTTTCGGTTGTTCCCTCCCAACCACACTCACTAAGTGGGGCGGCCTCGAATCTTGTCCATCGTATTCCTAAACTCCTTCACCGTCTCCGCGATCTCCAGAACGAGGAAGCTAAGCTGGATGCTCAGGCGCGCCTGCTCATGGAGCAACTTCCAAAGACCAAGGATAGATCATCAGAACCACCTCATCCAATCGCCTCCGACCCAGTCTCGACGCTTCATAACCGAGACATGGAAAGCGCCGTCGATAGAGGTACCTTGAGTACCCCTCCACACACCGAGCCGAGTACATGCCTTTTTCTGGACACTGGAAAATTATTGAATCCGTTTGGCAGGAAACATCGAGACACCAGTAAAGGCTTTGTTGTTGATGGAGTCGTTCGCGTTACCGATGTCGGTCAAAAGCAAACGCAAGGGGAGAATATTTTTGGCGGGAGATAGCACTGAGTTTGGAGAGAGAGAGAAATAGAACTGAATTGACGGAGTAACTAACCGAGACACATCAACTTTGGGGGAGGATCTTGTACTTTCTAAGCAGGCAGATTATCAGGTGAGCTTGAGCAACGTGTACGTAATATCTACATTGTATCAGTCAGTCAGGTCTGCACAGTGCCTGCATATACACCGCTCACTTACTATAGGGTTCCGAAGGCCACAACTACCCTACTCACCAAACTGATACCCATCAACTGCATTATCCCATAGCCTCTTCGTGTCTACAGTAGCACGTAGTCGCGAGGCGAGCAAAAACGCACCACTCAATTTTCTTAAAAACCTGTCAGTAGGATCAAAACACAGAGAGTGAGGCCACAATCGGCTGACCTATTAAGACTGTAGGTCTCTCGAGGTGGCGGAGTAAGTCTGTGCTGGAGCATGGTCGTTATATTTGCATGGATCTGGCCTGTGATACCCTCCCAACAGGAGCCCGACCCAAACGCGAACGGTTGTGGCGTAGACGGTCTGAAGGGTGTCGCAAGTAGAATCATTGAGTCGACGTGAGCGTTCAACATGATCTGTAGTGTAACATGAAAATGACGGTCAGGGTGGGTCACAGTCGCAAACCTCATTCTCTTCGCCAGTGAGGTAACCCAATTTGAGACTCCAGTCGATGCAAGCGTCGCGGGCTTCGACTGCCGCAGCTTGGATAAGGTGCAACCAGTCATCCATGAATTTTTTCGTGTATTCACGGGTGGCACCAAAGTCGACCAGTGAGACCTGAGGCTATGAGTATAATAGGCATTGCAAGGTAAAAGTACAGACTTGTTGAGTGGAAGAGTTCCACAGAAAGTTGGTCCAATTTGGGTCAGTCTGCATCAGTCGGAACTGGAAGAGCTCCCGCAAACAAAGCTCGATGATACGTTTTGCAATCTGTCGATAATACCGATCAACGGAGGATGGTTATGTCACTGATCCCGGTACCTCGTTGCGCTCCTCTTGCGGAAGCGCCGAGACAGATAGCTCTCCGACGCTGACACCATCGACGTACTCCATGACGAGTACACGGTCAGTACTCCCCTCCCATACCCAAGGTATTTTAAATCGAGAATCCTGGCCAAGAAGTTCCGTCGAACGATACCGTCGTAGAAATTGCGCCTCCCTTGAGTAATCACACTCGTCTGCTAATTCGTCCTTCATGACCTTTAAAACGTTTCCTGATGAGTAGTGTCTGTGCGATGCGCTTTAATTTTTACCTGGGCTGTGCGGTCTAGGAACAACCCCTTTGGTAGTAGTCGCCCCGCAGTCAGCAGTAACTTGACATAACCAAGATCCATGGCAATCGAGTTTGCGATATTTGGGAATTGAATTTTAACGGCAACTCGCTCCTCCCGACCAGTGGGCGAAGCAGAGGCTCTCAATACCGCGCTGTGTACCTGTCCAATTGAGGCAGCTGCAAAGGGTACACGATTAAATGAAGTAAAATTGTCCGCCCAGGAGTTACCCAGGGTAGACGTGAGTACTTCCTGTAGTTTCCGCATGAAGAAGCCTGTACGACCAGCGGGAAATCCTAACTACCTGCATCTGCCAATCCGGCATATAATGAGCACTATCTTGCACTCGTCTGAGTATCATGTCTAAATCTGGTGGGAGCGTATGCGTGTCTAGTCCATAGTTGTAAGTACCATCTTCGTCGCTTGAAATGAGAACACTCAAACCTTGTATGCTCATGAATTGACCTAGCTTGAGAGCAGCACCCCTCATCTGCGAGAGTTTCGAGACCAGTCGCTTGATATTAGCTTCTGTCATCATCAAGGAACCTTGTTGGCTGTGACCCGAAGTGGCTGTAGACCGACGGACGATTTCCGAGGCAGCCCCATAACCCAGAGATGCAACGAGACCTACGATTTTAGAAGGCAAATGAGCACTGCACTAGGTAAGAATACACCGGACATACCGCCGTAATGGAATAAGCGGCCTATCCTGGAGGAAGGCACCTTTGACGAGTGTAAATTGTGTCCTATGGCGGGATGAGCGCTTTGGAGATCGACAGTAGGGAACACCGGCGCAGACTCCATAGGCTACTCAATAACGGATGGCGTTAACTGGGTTACTGACAGTAGTTGCGCTCTACACAGCGAGCGAGAGTTACGCATAGATATCGGAGTACTTACATCACTTTCCGTGGCACCAAAGAGCTCTGGAGACAATGTATCATCCTCGCACTGCGCGATGGGTCTAGGCTGTTGAGGAGGGCTAGACTCCTCACGAATAGCAGAAACCTCCACACCAAACATTCCAAGAGGTCCATCCGCTCCTCCCGCCATAGGTCGATTAAGGAGTGGCTCGGAAAAGACCGGGTTGTCGGTCTCGACACAGTGCGGTTTAGATGGGCTTCCATATGACTTTGCTGTGGCCAGTCCGTTTTGGCTGAATGACCCGGGGATGGCTTGCGCACTTCTAATCTGCGCCGCACGAAACGCAATGTCAGCGATGGAGTGAACGACAGACAGCCATCCAAAGGCGGGCGATGGTGACATTTAGGAACTGTAAGGCGTCGCGTGCTGATTCACGCGCCAAGTAGATGTACACCTTGCCCTGGAACGTGAAATCGCGGAATTTTTTGTGGCGTTGTTTATTCTCGACCATCTCCTCTGCCATTCCTGCTTTCTGCAAGCGAGGAGATATCATTGTCGCAGACCGCGCTGTAAACCTTGCTATCCAGACTGGTATCCACGACCATTCGGTGGTATGACCACAATATTCTCGAGAGCCTTGAGGACGTTCTTATCAGCGTGGAGAAGGAGAGAAAGAAGCGTAAGGCTCCCATGATGGGGAAATGGTCGACTCGCCCAGGCTGGTTCGTCAAATATTACATCCTTCTTTTCTCTGTTGTGTCAAGCATGCGATTTCTACAGATCGAACTCAAACTCAAGTACAAGTGTCGACTCATCCTCGATGAGAGTGTATAGTCGGCCGAACAGGTCGTGGTTTGACCGAACTTTACAGCGGTCCTGTGTGATTCTCACCCAGCGGGTTGAACGTGGTAGTCTGATGATGTTTCAAGCTACACAGTTTGACATGCTGTCGCCAACGGTTTATGTTCTGCCGGTGGTTTCTTCCATCGTTACTGAACATCAGGTGGGTTACTTGAATGACAAAGTTCGCATGCCACTGATCGTCTTCCGTCTGATAGCGCATCAGCGATACTTCCTTCATCTTCTCTGCATCAATGCCGGCTCTTCTCGCCACTTCTGCGTTGGAGGCGATTTCTTACTTGCGAAACACCCCATCGATTCTCACGACTCTCCACGATAACGTTAACACCATCCGCTCCGTGTTGGAAAAGACTGAGGGGATCACAGTACTCGGTCACCGTGCCAGCCCTATAATCCATTTCTGTCTCCGGAACAATCCGCAGTGCCTCATAGCCACTTCTCCTTCCCCTGACCACGAGGCAGACGAACGGGTATTGCAGGATATCGTTGACGACGCTCTTGCAAATGGGGTGTTCATCACGCGTGATAAGCATCTAAGAGGTCGGGAGCTAATTGATTCGCATGCGACAATTCGTGTTGCTTGCTCGGCTGCATTGTCGAAGAAGGATGTGGAGAAGGCTCTGGGCATCGTCAAAGCAAGCATTGCTAGAGTCCTTGTAAGGAAGAGATGAAGGCCTGATGACGAATGGCGGACCTCAGCTCACGACTTGCCAGGCGCTATCCCACAAAGATTTATACTATATCTATAGACTGTCTTACTGTACCCATGTCAATATAGGACAATTAATTGCCTTTGTTCTAGCGCAGTACCAGGCGGAGACATCTGTACTGCGTGGAAGCAATAGTAATATTACAAGTTGTTCCTCACGT
>JBBPQW010000615.1:0-15851 GCA_038092695.1 Boletus rubropictus
AGTCCGCTCATTTCTTGGATTTTGCAACTTTTACTACAAGTTCATTCCAGACTTCTCCTCTGTTGCCCAACCCCTCCTTACTCTTACCTGCAAGAACCAGCCTTGGGAATGGTCCCCTGCCCAGGACGACGCCTTCAAATGCCTCCAATCCACCTTCACTTCCACCCCTGTCCTTACACTCCCTGACCTTAGGAAACCATTCTTTGTTATGACTGATGCTTCTCTCACAGCTTCAGGTGCTGTGCTCATGCAAGCTGATGATAATGGAGATTGTCATCCGTGCGCATACTTATCAAAAACATTTTCCCCCATAGAGTGTAATTATGATATCTATGACCAAGAACTGTTGGCAGTTCTGCATGCTCTCCATGAATGGAAGCATTATTTGCAGGGCATAGGGTTGCCTGTTACTATCATTACTGACCATAAGTGTCAGAACCCTTTATTTTCCTTGTACTATACGATTGTATCTTTCCCTTTATCTGATCTTATCACACAACCACAATTTTATCAGAACCTTCTAGCATACTCCATGCTGGCCCTAGACTGGTCTGTGCACATCCTCATGTAGTATATAAGTAGTTGGTAGTGTACCTTGTACCTCTTTTCCCTAAGCTTGGTATTCATCGCTTTAGGCCATCTCATTTTGAGGTGTGATCCTGATATAATACCAAGCTTATCTTTTCTCTACTGCTCGCTGTCATCCACGGTGAACAGCTCATCACTCTAGCTTTTCACATTATCACCTTTGAGTGCTGGTCAAGCCCTTAGCTCCCACACACAAGTCTAGAGCGCAACATTGTCACTTTGACAGCACCCTCTCAAGCACGCCCTACTTCTTAGCCTAGTCACCCTCCTTCAATGGTGTGCTAGTTCTCTGCACTGTCAAGCCGTTCATGCACAAACCCTCAACCCACTTCTCCTATCCCACTTCCTTCAAGCAGGAGATAGTTCCCTCTGCTGTTAGGCTCCCTGATTGATAAGTCTTCCTTTGGTCTTCGCCACCTCCTGACCAAGTGCACTTCACACAAAGTCAATTCCACATTCCAAATAGCATCCCTCTTCAGGTAACCTACTCGTGTTGACCATCATGTACAGCGGTCAGTGCTCGTTCACTTGATGAATGACGGTAAACCACCATTATCGGGTTGAGTAGGGGACTGCCGCCATTGCACCACGCACCTCTCTCTTAAAGCTGGGCACCTCGCCCCCTTGTTCCTAGTCCATTTTGGTTAAGACTAGGCACATTATCGAGCGTTATTTGGTAGTACGACACCACCTTTGAGCGTCTACTGAGTCTTCTCAGTTCTGGTCTATAAGAACTGTGTTCTGCGGATGCCATCTACTCCTCAAGTGGTGAGAAGAAGCCCCAAGGAGTCCATCGACGAAGAAAGAGTTTTTTCCTTCCATTCCCGCATTTGGTCCTGACCTAGAGGAGTCATACTAAGACTCTAGGTGCTCAGACATCGCGACCCCTTCCTTTCCGCATTCGAACCTGAGACACTTTGGTGTTGCTCGGTTGTTGCATCCCTCCCATCTTTAGCTTCGACACAGCAGCCTAGCCGTCTGCTTAAACAAAATGGCCATCGTAATCCTTCCCTCTGATCATAGGGTCTATACTGGCCAGTCCTCTATGTCTACTTTAGATGAAACCTCCCTCAATGCCGCAGTACTTCAGTACCAAAACCCAAACTCCAAGTGCACTCGCAGCCATGCTCATAAAGAGGCTTGCACACCCATTGCCCATGATAACTGGGATGATGATGATGAAGACAAAGACATCCCACTTTCGTCCAACACATTTGTAGCTGCAGTTAGCGCTACTAACTTCAATGCTGACGATGACGAGTCAACATCGTCTGGCAAAAATTACATCACAGCGCCATCATGCACTTCTCTCAATACTCCCGAACCCCTGGTACAAGAGACTGATATGTATGCAGCCACTAGTACGCTCTCTTCAAGCGAGATGGCCACATTCTTCGCCTCAAGTCCACAAACAAACAAACCCCCAATTCCACTGAGGTGGAAGATGTAAATTCTGACTCAGAGAGCAAAACATCTTCGCTTCTCTCACAAGTTCTGGAAAAGCCGGCGATGATCGCCACCGCCAGAGACTGGGCAAGCCCTAAACAGTCCAAGAAAGTCATCAGGCCACCTGCTGCTGAGCACAGAGCGCCAAAGACAACTAAAGCCAAGAAAGGGATTTCTGCCTCCTCTGCCTCCTCTGCCTCCTCTGATGAACAAGGTCCTCGAGTTGAGTGCACTAAGTGTGGAAAACCGTGGCCATGGAAAACCGTGGCCATGCAGGGACCACAAGCCTAAACCTGCAACTGTAGTTACTTCCAAGCCTATACCTAGTACTAGTAGTCAAAATAGATACAGTACCCTTTCACTCTACGAGTCGAGTGAGGAAGTTGAAGACCTGATTGGTGTACCGGGCATCAAGTACCCATCAGGCACAAAGGTGGTTATCTGCTCCACCAAAAAGAAAAGCCAAGGCACCCCTACCCCTAAGTCTAAAGAGGTAGACGATATCATTGGGAATTCAAGGATAGAACTTCCCTCTGATGCAACTGTGATTATCCACTCCACTAAGTCAAAAAATGAGAAGAAGCCATCCACCTTGAAAGAGGCTAAACCCCAAGAGGTAAATGATCTGATTGACACATCAAAAATTGAACTTCCCTCTGACGCGATAGTGGTCCTGTCTACCACTCAAAAGAAAGACATGTCCAAAAACACAGTGGCAAAAGAGGACGCCCCTGTTATGGACAATAAGGACCAATGTCGGATCGAATTCCCCGATGGTCGCACAGTGTTCCCACCGGTAAAGGGAAAGAAGGCCAGCGAGCTGCCTAAGAAATTGCTCACAAAAGATTGGAACCCTATGTTGCCAAGCACTGGTGCAGAGGAAGCATCAGCTAAGGCTAAATTATGGGGTTTCCTTGAGGTGGTCAGAGATGACCGAACGGTTCCACTTCCCCTGTGAGGATCCCCAGGTGCAGCTGGATTAGATCTGTATGCATCGGAAGAAGTGACAGTTCCTGCATGTGGACAGGCCATAATATCCACCAAAACTCATGTGTCAATTGAGCTGGGTCATTATGGACGAATTGCACCCCGTTCTGGCATCGCAGTTAAGAACTCGATAGCCATCGGAGCTGGTGTAATCAATTCCAACTACAGGGGGGAGATAAAGATTCTCCTTTTCAATCACTCAGATAAAGATTTTAAGATCAACGCTAAAGACCAAATTGCCCAGCTCATTATTGAGAAAATCCAAAGACCAGAAGTCATGGAAGTTAGCCAGTTCGAAAATTCGACCAAGCGAAACAACAAAGGCTTTGGAAGCATGGGCATCCGAAAATGTGGTCATCAATCATGGCTCAATACAGTAGATCCCTGGTTAGTAAGATGGATCAGAAGGCAGGCATTAGGAACAGATCAGAAACGCATGCTTGACCATCTTCAGTCTTTCATACACGATGAACAAAGACCAGAGGTTAACTGGGATTTACTTACACACCTCCGAAATATGACAGAGGAAGAGTCCTATTGGGTGCTTCGTGACCTACAAAAGAAACCACGATTTAAAAAGGCATCTGAACGTTGAAAGAGACCTAGAAGTAGCTTAGAGATATCTGCCAGTGTAAAAACAGACGATGGCAGTGAAATACAGTTGCAGGCTCTTATAGACTCAGGATGTACCAGATCATCAGTTGATGCTCAGTTCATCAAAGAAAAAGGTCTGAGAACTATGAAGCTCCCCTGTCCCATTCGGGTATATAATGCCGATGGATCATTAAACGAGGGTGGAAGCATCACCAAATTTGCAGTAGTAGAACTCCAAATCTTAGATCACAGCGAAAGAATTGCCTTAGCAGTGACAAAACTGTCAGCAAACCCGATCTTTCTCAGATACAACTAGTTGCACCTTCATAATCCCAAAATAGATTGGCCAACCAGACACATTGAGTTCAGGTGCGAAAACAATCACATGCCTGCTCTTGAGGATGATGAGGATGAGGATGACGAGATGGAAGTCAAGTACTCTGAAGGCAAATTATTGTTCCAGCTAGATCTTGAGTGGTATTTAAGAAATACAGCCACCGATATCACTGCTAAGGAGTATGCGACAAAGAAAAAGAAAACCTTTGAGGAAGCTGCACCCAGCTATATTCACAACTTCACTGATGTATTCGCGAAAGAGTTGTTTGATGAGTTGCTGCCTAGATGACCATGGGATCATGCTATCGAACTCCTACCTGGAGATCATACCATCGATTGTAAGATGTACCCTTTCGGTCCAGGTGAACAGAAAGAGCTCAATGCTTTCCTCGAGGAAAACCTTAAATTGGGACGAATTAGACCTTCCAAGAGTTCCTTTGCCTCAGCCTTTTTCTTTATCAAGAAGAAAGATGGACGACTCTGCCCAGTATAGGATTACTGGAAGTTAAATGCCATAACAGTGCAAAACTGGTATCCTTTACCCCTAATCAACAAATTGGTTGACAAGCTGAAAGAAGCTAAGTACTACACCAAGTTCAATGTAAGATAGGGTTACAACAATGTCCGCATGGCTGATGGTGACGAATGGAAGGCTGCATTCCACACAAACCGAGGGCTTTTTGAGCCGCTCATGATGTTCTTTGGGCTGACGAATTCACCCGCTACCTTCCAAACTATGATGAACTTGCTCTTCAAAGATCTGATTGACCAAGGTGTCATTGTAGTCTACATAGACAATATCATGATCTTCACAAAGATGCTAGAGGAACATAGGAGGATAGTAAGAAAAGTCCTAGAGATACTCCATAGGGAACACCTGTACCTAAGGCACGATAAATGCAATTTTGAAGTCCAGGAAATGGAATTCCTTGGAATAATTGTGTCACAGGATAAGATGAAGATGGAGCCAAAAAAGGTCCAAGCGATCAAGGAATGGCCGGTTTCCCAGACACGCAAACAGCTGCGAGGGTTCCTTAAAAAACTTCTATAGGCAATTCGTTAAAAACTTTGCCCAGATCGCTCGTCCTCTCAATGTGCTCACGTCTGAACAAAAGGAGTTCAAATGGACTGAAGAACACCAAAAGGCGATGGACACGCTCAAAGAGACATTGACGACCGCACACGCTCTTGCCATGCTGAATGATGATGATCTGTTCAGAGTGGAGACTGACGGATCAGGAATAGGCATCGGAGCTGTCCTATTGCAATGCCAAGGAAGAATATGGCATCCTGTAGCGTTTATTTTGTGATCCCTCAACAATGCTGAACGTAACTATCATACCGCCGATTTAGAAATGTTAGTGGTCATTTACGTGTTGAAGGAGTGGCACCAATACCTACTTGGTGCTAAACACCCATTTGAGGTTCTAGCGGATCACAAAAACCTGGAGTACTTCAAGAAACCAGTCGACCTCTCTCGCCATCAAGCCCGATGGCAACAAATTATTCAAGAATATGATTTTCATATTAAACACCGATCAGGCAAGACAAACCCCACTGATCCTCTGTCCAGGAGGCCAGATTATGAAAAGGGGGTAGAGTCTGACAATAAGCAGAAGATACTGCTACCAGATACTCTTTTTGCTCCACAATCTGCTGAAATCAAGGTGCAACAATGGGCATCTTACTTTTCACCCAAGTTGCTGGAAATTCGTGCACAGAAATGGTCTAGTATAGAGTCGCAAATTGCTCAGTATCAAAACCATGCCGAAAAGTATGCAGCTTAGAAAAAGATAAATTCTCTTGGACCAAAGAGAATGGTCTCATACGATGGAAGAACCTCATATATGTACCATGGGTTAAAGAGCTTCGCGAACAAATAATACGAGAAAACCACGATCACCCCATTGCTGGTCACCCCGGAGCTCGCCGAACACGTGATCTAGTTATGACATGCTATTACTGGCCAATCATGAGGTGAGACATTGAGACCTATGTCCAAGAATGTGACCATTGCCAGAAAGCAAAAAACCACACGGTCCCCACCCATACTACGCTCACACCAAACGAAATTCCCTCTTCCCCTTGGGAAATCATACCCATTGATATCATTGGTCCTTTGCCAAAGTCTCAAGGCAAGGATGCGATCCTCACGATTGTCAATAGGTTTTCCAAGATGATCCACCTCTTCCTGGTCTCCTCCATGATCACAGCTAAAGGAGTCACCACAATATTCCACAATAACGTTTCTAAGCTCCATGGCACTCCCAAAAAAGTGATCTCAGACCGAGGACCACAGTTTGTATCAGTGTTCATGAGCAACCTGTACAAACTCTTCCACATCAAAGGAAACCCATCCACAGCCTACCATCCGCAAACCGACAATCAGACCGAACGGATAAACTCAAAAGTTGAGTTATATCTTCGCCTCTACATTAATCATCGTCAAAACGACTGGGTCAAATGGCTCGCCCTCACCGAGTTTGCACACAATCAAAAGACTAGCAGTGCAACTCAATCCTCCCCATTCCTCCTCAACTACGGGCAACAGCCATTGATCAGAGTCAACGATAGATGAGAGACAAAGAGCGAAGACGGCCACAAGTTCGTGTCACGGATGAAAGAAGCCCAGGCTCAGGCAAAGACGGCCTTAGAGAAAGCGGCTGCAGAAATAAAAAAATACCACAATCGAAAGGCGCGCACCCCTATCGTGTATAAAGCAGGAGACAAAGTTCTAGTTGATGGAAAGCACATTTGCTCAGACCGACCGACCAAGAAGCTCGAAGATAAACGATATGGCCCATTCAAGGTCATCAAAAAGGTCAGCCCGGCAGCGTACGAACTTGAACTCCCAAAGACATGGAGAGGAATCCATCCTGTCTTTCATGAATCTCATCTATGGCCTTACACAGAAGGAGTATTCCCACCTCAAGCCAAACCAACACCCCCACCCCCAGTTGTGGTCAAACAAACCGATGAGTATGAAGTCAAGTACATCGTAGATGTATGCTATCACCAAGGGAAAACAGAGTATCTCATACATTGGAAAGGCTACCCACGCAAAGATCGCACATGGGAACCCAAGGCACACCTCACGAATGCCAAGGGTGCAATAGATAAATTCTACAAAGAAAATCCCAATGCTATCTGACAAGCCGTATTCGACATGTGTGACTGCCCACTTTGTGCAGGAGACACTACTCTCTTTGCTGACCTGAACTTCAAATCATATGCCGCCTCTCTAGTCAAACTTCCCTCTCATCTGTTTGAAATCCCTGCCGTTTCGGAGTAATGGCCTTGAAAAGGGGGTAATGTCAGAACCCTTTATTTTCCTTGTACTATACGATTGTATCTTTCCCTTTATCTTATCTTATCACACAACCACGATCTTATCGGAACCTTCTAGCATACTCCATGCCGGCCCTAGACTGGTCTGTGCGCATCCTCATGTAGTATATAAGTAGTTGGTAGTGTACCTTGTACCTCTTTTCCCTAAGCTTGGTATTCATTGCTTTAGGCCATCTCACTTTGAGGTGTGATCCTGATAATAAGAATCTTGCATACTTTAGGGACCCCCGCAAGTTGTCACATCATCAGGCTCATTGGCACCTATTTTTACAGGACTTTGACCTCACCTTTATCCCCATTCCCAGTATCTCCATGGGCCCTGCTAATACTCTTTCTTGCTGTGATCATGTCAACATGTCCTCCAACAACCAGGCTGTCACCCTCCTCCCTGATACCATGTTTGTCCACAACCTTGACCTTGCCCTCACCAAGAAAATCACTGCCTCCACCGCCACCAACCCTCTTGTTCAATCCGCCCTTCATGCTATGGAAGAATTGCAACCCCTCTTTGGTCACTCTCGCACCAATGACTGGGTCTTCCACGATGGCAATCTCTACTTCCAAGGCTGCCTCTACATCCCCTCCTTCACCTGCCAGGAACTTGTTCAGTCCATCCATAACTCCCCCACCAGTGGCCATGGTGGTATTTTTCACACCATGGAACTCATCTCACACGATTATTGGTGGCCTGGGCTTTTTGCATTCATCTGTTGATTTATTTCTGGGTGTGCCATCTGCCAGGCTAACAAGGTCAACACTCACTCTATGGTACTATCCCCTCTCCCATCCACCTGTACCCGCCCATTCCAACAAGTGTTGGTTGACCTCGTTACCAGTCTTCCCCCCATCCAAGGTTATGATTCCCTTATGGTCATGGTTGACCATGGTCTTACAAAGGGGGTAATTCTCACTCCCTGCACTTTGACGATTAGCACAGAAGGAGTTGCAAAAATTTTCTATGAAAAAGTCTATATCAGGTTCAGTCTTCAAGACCATGTTATCTCTGATCAAGGCCCACAGTTTGCCTCTGCCTTTGCCCAAGAACTGGCTCGAATAATCCAATACAATCTCCATCTATCCTCCACCTATCACTTCCAAACAGACAGTGAAACTGAATGTGTAAACCAAGAAGTCGAAACATGCCTAAGAATCTTTTGCAATGGTATACAGACACAGTGGAAAGAGCTGATCCCATCTGCTGAGTTCCACCACAACTTGTCTGTTCACTCAGTCACCAAGAAAACACCATTCTCACTTATGATGGGCTACAAACCCCATTCCTACCCCCCACTCCGATCCTCATTCGTCAACTCTCTTGACGGATGCCTCTCCCATTTGGAAAAGGCATGCGAAGAAGCATTAGTGGCCCATGAACTGGCCCAGAAGGCAATGAAATCCCATGTTACCGCCAAGTTCACCCCCTGGAAACAAGGCGATAAGGTGTGGCTAGAAGGCAAAAACCTCCATGTTCCTGACCAATCATGAAAACTCCTCCCAAAATGATATGGACTGTTCGAAATAGAAACTATCATATTGCCGATCACTTATTGCCTCCGACTTCCTCCAATGTGGAAGATTCACAACGTGTTCCATGCCTCCCTCTTATCGCTGTATCATGAAACATTGGAGCATGGTCCAAATTTCACATACAACCCACCTGACATCGATGGAAATGAACCAGAGTTTGAAGTAGGGAAGATTCTGCAGCATAAGAAGGTACGCAGATCATTCTGGTTCTCGATCTGGTGGAAGGGTTGGCCAATCATGGAGTCAACATGGGAACCCAAAGAAAACTTGGAGAACACACAGACCACCCTCTAAGAATATAAAACCCAGTTTCCCGTCAACTTCCCTCAGTCTAAACAACTACCCGCCTATAACAGCCAACAAGATGTCCATTGGTCCCACTTCTTCTTTGTCCTCCTTCTCCCACTGCTCCTACCACCCCATTCCTCACTCTATGCCCCCATATCATATCCAGTCCATGCGTCTTCCCACGGGATGACGAAATATGCTGTATGCTGCCGTGCTGTTAAATATTCAACTCACCCTTTTAATTGAATGTGACCCTATGTTCTTGAGCAACACCACCTTACATGGCCTTGCAACTTTGTTCCGAATTTATTCCTCCCTTGATTCCCTTTACCATGACACCATCCCCCAATACTCTTACCAAGATATTGATGGCATGTTCCATGGAGTAGCAATCCAATTGGGTTTAGTGGATGTCCATGTTACCATCCTTAGACTCCTTCAAACCAATGGCTTTGGATATGTTGTCGACCACCTCCCCCTTGCAAATGTCTCCTCCATCCTCACCACTTTGTATGACTCGCTCTCAGTAACTAACCAATAAATTTATGACAATGACCACTCTTTTTCTACATCTATGCCTCCCGTTGAAGTCCTCACCCAACCTGTCACTCCAGTGCCCACCCCATTACCCATCATCCCCATCCATGCAGCTCAGGGCAGAACTCCTACCGAATTCAACATGATATGTGCAGAAGGTCTAGAAGTCATTGATCAAGCAGTCAAAAAACAGGAAACGTCAGCTGTATTCACCCCTCGGGGCTCCATCACCAATCCCATCCTTGTCAACGACCCAATCTCCCTGCCTGGTCTTCTGATCCCACCTTCCCAGTCCCTGAATTGCTTTCACTGCAACTCCACTGACCATCTCATCCACAACTGCCCCAGATATCACTGCACCTCTTGCTATCTCTGGGCCCCTGGCCACACTTGTGGGCAATGCCCTCTGCATGTTTGCCAATACTGTTATGCGCCTGGTCATCCTCTCCACCATTGCCCTTTCCACCCTTGCATGCACTGCAGATCTGCAGCCCATTTGGCTAGCACATGTCCCGAGGCCCATCGTGCTTTTTCGGCCTCTAACTTTGATGATAACGACATTGTGTATAATGAGGGTGACTTATCGGGGCCGGAACTTTGAAATTGAGGTGAACAGTATTCTAGAAGTAGTCTTCAAGGTGGTCCTTCGAAGCTACGAAGGGGGTAATGTTACAGTTGTATGGTATGTGGAGGATATGTCTTTCCTTTTTACTTATTTTCCTCTTGGTTGTCCTAGCAAGCCTAGTACCTTGGCTTAGGCTGACTTCTTGTTCTCATGACCATAGCTTCTTTCCTGATGGAACATTCTTTCAGACTTCTCAAATGTTTCCATGGCATCTTATTGTTCCATCTTCTTTTGGATGCTTTTCCCTTTCTATGGAATTCTTCCTCAGAATTCCATCATATTCCTTGGTCTGTGCATGGACTTTCCAAAGTACATATAGCGCCTCTCTCCTACCTTGTACTCTAAGCTAGTTCTATGCAATTCACCCTTGCTGTGAACTCTCCGTTGGCATGAGGTTGATCATCAATGAGACCCTTGGCATGTACTCTCTACTCTTTAGGACTTTGTCTTGCCTTTGAGTAGATGCTTGGCTAGATTCTACACAAGATGCATATCACTAAGGAGTATGCAACCAAAAAGAAAAAGACCTTTGAGAAGGTTGCTTCAGCTTACATTCATGACTTTGCCAATGTGTTCATCAAAGAGTCATTCAATGAGTTACCACCATGATAACCATGGGATCATGTGGTAGAGCTCACTCTGGGCAACCACGTTATCAACTGTAAAACATATCCCCTTGGCCCAGGTGAACAAAGGAGCTAGACACTTTCCTCAAAGAAAACCTGAAGTTAGGACAAATTAGATCATCCAAGAGCTCCTTTGCATCCACATTCTTCTTTATTAAGAAAAAAGATGGCTGGTTAAGACCTGTTCAGGACTACCGGAAGTTAAACATGGTTACTGTTTGGAATAGATACCCATTACCATTGATAAACGAACTTGTAGACAAGTTAAAATCAGCTAAATACTACACCAAGTTCAATGTATGGTAGGGTTACAGCAACATCCAAATGGCTGAGGGTGACAAATGGAAGGCTGCCTTCCACACCAACTAAGGGTTATTTGAACCACTCATGATGTCCTTCAGTTTAACAAACTCACCCATCACATTCCAGATGATGATGAACTCACTCTTTAAAAAGTTAATTGATCATGGCATTGTTGTAGTCTATATCAACAACATCATGATCTTCACCAAGATGGTTGAAGAACATAGGTAAATAGTTCAAGAAGTCCTCAAGATACTCTGAAGAGAGCACCTATACTTGCGACATGATAAATGTGACTTTGAAGTTCAAAAGACTGAATTCCTTGGCATTATAGTCTCACAAGATAAGGTTAAGATGGAGCCAAAGAAGGTCCAGGCAATCAAGGATTGGCCAGTTTCCCAAACATGCAAACAGTTGTGAGGGTTCCTTGGCTTCCTCAATTTCTACTGGTGATTTATTAAGAACTTTACTCAGATCACTAGACCCCTAAATGCACTCACATCAGAGCTTAAGGAGTTTAAATGGACTGAGGAACATCAGAAGGTAATGGACATGCTCAAGGACACATTGACATCTGCTCCGGCCCTTGCCATGCCTACCAATGACAATTCATTCAGAGTTAAAACTGATGGATCCAGAATTGGCATTGAAGCTGTCCTATTGCAGAACCAAGGAGGAGTTTGGCACCCAGTTGCTTTTACCTTGCATTCACTCATGATGTGGAGTAAAATTATCATGCTGCAGATCTAGAAATGCTAGCAGTCATGTTTGCATTAAAAGAGTGGTGTCATTGTTACGCTTGGCCCAGGTAGGGACGAACGTAGACTTGAGAAGCTAATCCTCTTGTATCGTTCTGAGTGCTCGGCAGCTCAACCCCCAACTGCAATGGAGGATTTGGGATAGGGACTAAGTCAAAGGACAGTCGAACAAGTCGAAGGTCGGTTGCGAGGATTTAGCAGTATATCCAAGTAGATCTAGTCTAAGGAATACTGTATGTACAGCGAGGTTTATATACCGGTATAAACCAAGCACGGACCAAGTAAGTAAAAGGAAATAACAAGATCATACAACTTGAGAGAGAATGGCCATTGGCCGAAGATAAACGATAAGAGGTGGAATAGCCATTGGCCGAAGATAGTCGTATGATAAGAGATAAAAGATAAGAGGTAAAAGAAGCTCATAACCGAGGCATCGGCCGAGCAAGAAGTCCGAAAGGATAAGCACGTACCTGTGGGAACAGCTAAGTGGTTATACAGTTCGCATATAGCGAGAAATAAAGAAGAAAAGAATAAACCGTAATAGTCATTACCTACTTAGTGCTAAACACCCATTCAAGATCTTGGTAGACCACAAGAATATGGAATACTACTGGAAGCTGGTTGACCTCTCACAGTGACAAGCCTGTTGGCAGCAAATCATCAAGAGTTTGATTTTATGTTTAAACATTGCTCTGGAAAGACCAACCTGGCTGATCCACTGTCCTGGAGGCCAGATTATGAAAAGGGGGTAGAGTTCGATAATAAGCAGAAGATCTTACTCCCTGATCAATTTTTCACTACTCCATCTGTTGAAACCAAGGCACAACAATGGGCCAATTACTTCTCCCCAAAGTGTTGGAAATTCATACACAAAAATGGTCAAGCATAGAATCACAGATTGCATAGTACCAGAAACGTGCCGAAAAGTATGCGACTGAAGAGTTAGAAAAAGGAGATTCCTCATGGACCAAAAAGGATGGTCTCATCTACTGGAAAAACCTTCTCTATATGCCATGGATCAAAGAGCTAAGAGAGCAAGTAATCAGAGAAAACCATGATCACCCTATCACTGGTCATCTAGGAGCTCGATGAACATGCAATTTCATTATGACACGTTACTATTGGCCTACCATGAGAAAGGAGATTGAGACCTATGTCTGAGGTTGTGATCAATGCCAAAAAGCAAAGAACCACATGGTCCCCACCCATACTCCATTAACACCAAATGAGATTTCCTCTGCTCCTTGGAAAATCATTTCTATCAATATCATTGGTCCTTTGCCAGAGTCATAAGACAAGGACACGATCTTGACTATCATAGATCAGTTCTCCAAAATAATCCATCTATTTCCAGTCTCATCCATGATCATGGCCAAAGAAGTTGCCACAATATCCCATGACAACATTTTTAAGCTTCACAGCACTCTGAAAAAGTGATCTCAAATCAAGGACCCCAATTCATGTCAGCATTTATGACTGACCTTTACATCCTCCTCCATATTGAAGGCAATCCATCTACCACCTATTATCCACAGACTGATGGTCAGACTGAATGAATTAACTCAGAAGTCAAATTGTACCTTCATCTCTATGTAAACCACCATCAAAATAACTGGATAAAATGGCTTGCACTTGCTGAGTTTACACATAATCAGAAAACCAGTAGCACAACTCGCTCGTTGCCATTTCTGCTTAATTATGGCCAACAACCTCTTATCACAGTTGATGGTGCACAAAACATGAGGAACAAAAAAGCCAACAAGTTTGTATCTATTATGAAAGAATCACAGGCTCAAGCTAAAGCTACATTAGAAAAAGCCACTGCCAATATGAAGAAGTACTACAATAGAACAGCATGTACTCCTACCCAATACAAGACAGGAGATAAAGTCCTAGTCAATGGGAAACACATTCACTCAGACTGACCAATAAAGAAGCTTGAAGATAAGCATTATGGTCCATTCAAGGTCTTAAAGAAAGTTGGTCCAGCCACATATGAGCTAGAACTCCCCAAGACATGGCACGGAATCCACCCTGTCTTCCATGAATCACACCTCTGGCCCTACATGGATGGAAAGTTCCTGTCGCAAGCCAAACCTGCACCTGCACCACCAATCAATGTAAAACAAAAGAAAGAATACAAGGTCAAGTACATTGTTGATTCTTGAAAGCATTAAGACATGATCAAATATCTTGTCCACTGGAAAGGTTACCTGCACAAAGACCACACATGGGAACCCAAGGCACATCTTATGAATGCCAAGGGCATACTAGAAAAGTACTTCAAAGACCATCCCAATGCTATCTGACAAGCCTTCCTTAACAAATGCAATTGTCCCCTTTGTACCAGTGACACTACCCTTTTTGTTGATCCTAACTTCCATTCATATGCCACATCCCTCATAAAGCTTCCCTCTCACCTTTTCCTATATAATACTATCTCTTTCCCTTTATCTCATCTTTTCATCTTATCTTATCTTATTTCACAGCCACTATCTTATCAGTGATGTCATACCCTTTATCATAGAACCTTCTAGCATATTCCATGCCTACCCTAAAGTGGTCTGTGCACATAAGCCTATAGTATATAAGTAGTATACTATGTTTCTCTTTTCCTTACACTTGGTATTTCATCAATTTATGGGCTTATCTCAGTTTGAGTAAGATCCCTGATAACCCTGCTTGGGCTAGCCATTTGGATCAAGGTGAGTCATGACCACCCTGCTCAGTCTGGCCATATGCATTGAGGTGAGTTATGCCCACCCTGCTCAGTCTGGCCAATGCATTGAGGTGAGTCACACCCACCCCACTCAGTCTGGCCATATGCAGTGAGGTGAGTCATGCCCACCCTGCTCAGTCTGGCTGTATGCATTGATGTCCCTCATGCCCATCCTGCTCAGTCTGGCCATATGCATCGAGGTGAGTTATACCCACCCTGTTCAGTCTGGCTGTATGCATTGAGGTCCCTCATGCCCATCCTGCTTGGTCTGTCCATATGCACCAAGGTGAGTCACACCCACCCTGCTTGGTCCCATCATATACATCAGCCTCAATCTTTCACACCCATTTCAGTGTTAGATGTTGTAATTGGTCATCTCACTGCTGGTTAGTGTACTGACCACTAGTGATCACATACTGGCGACTTTTGGGTCAGTTACACTAGTAACTCACTTGTAAGCCACATTGTGGCATTTCTTATTATTGTTTATTCTTGTAGTGCGCACTTAGAGTACAACCTGCGAGCTCCATGTCAGGACTCCTTAGTCTCTGACATTGGACTCCAGGTATGTGCGCTTTTAGCTACAGCAATCATTAGTCTTTAACATTGGACTCCAGCTGCTTGATTCAGCTAGTAAACAGCTGCCTGATTCAGCTCTTTAACAGGTTATGAGCCCCATGCTTTAAACTCTCGATTTATAGCTGGCTGCCTAGGCAACCTTATTTTCACTTGTCCCAACTCCACTACATCCACTCCATCCACCGCTCCATCACACATTTTTCACCCCATCCAGCCTCAATGGCCTCAGAACAACACACCCACTGCATTCAGCCTCTCAATGGCAACAACTACACCACCTGGAGCGAAGAGATGAAGGCTCTGCTGTGTGTTACGGTTCATTCTTTTCTTCCTTTATTTCTCGCTATATGTGAACTGTATAACCACTTAGCCGTTCCCACGGGTATGTGCTTATCCTTTCGGACTTCTTGCTCGGCCGATGCCTTGGTTATGAGCTTCTTTTACCTCTTATCTTTTATCTCTTATCATATGACTATCTTCGGCCAATGGCTATTCCACCTCTTATCGTTTATCTTCGGCCAATGGCCATTCTCTCTCAAGTTGTATGATCTTGTTATTTCCTTTTACTTACTTGGTCCGTGCTCGGTTTA
>JBBPQW010000616.1:0-15844 GCA_038092695.1 Boletus rubropictus
CATGAACATGGTGAGGCAAACAGTTACAGGAGTCGAGATGGGGTGTCAGCCGCGGTGCGCACAGTGTAGATCGCGGCACGCGCACCGCACAACACAGTGGGAATAAATGTGCAAATATTGCAGCATAAGGAAACAGTGAGGTCACTTGGCATCTACAGCTCAAATTGTTGTGGACCTATTTAGGGCGGACTCGCACGCGCACGTGATGATCGACCAATGAAGAAACTCCAAAGATGATCCTAGTAACTATCATCATTCCCGTTACATATCCTCAACAGGTCTGCATCCTCGTCACTGGACAAAAGCTTCAAAATGTTTTCCCAGTTTCCGGAAGCATCTAATATTCTGTAAACCCGTGATCATCCATAATTAGCTTGGGTTAGGACTCCGTCGGGACACATAGCTTGAAACGCAGATGAAACATCTATGTTTTAAACTATCTCGACGATCTGGCATCTTCATACCCTAATTTCCTTTCTAGCAGCTGAAACCTGGCTCAAGTGACAGGGGAGCGTTCGACGTTTTCTGCTGAACCCTAACCATCATAGCGCGATCTGTCTGGAATATAGTTTGCTTTTCTTTCTTCCAGGTTTTCCCACTTTACATGACATCCAAAATTTTGGGATGGCTTATATTCTGGGTGAGTCATGCACAAATTCACTTGAGATTCCGTACAACGTACTCCTAGTTTTTCGTCTGCCTTGACTGAATCTTATTCAGGACGAATGAATGATTAAGCATCGTCTTCCTAACTCTAGCGGGCAACTGTAAGTAAATTGGTGAATTCCAAGTTTGATTAAAGATTTTGTGCTGACGCGATGTACTCGGCTGTTTTTATCGTCTACTTAAGGAACCCGAAACAAATCCTCGCATGTCCGATGCTCTCATCACTCTTTCTCTTTCAACGATACACAACTGCCATTCATTTTCCGGCTCTCACTCTGAGCGATGTCTGGCCCGTTGGAGACACAGTTACATTTATCTAACTTTGGCACGGAACATCGAAAGCTAGAATCCCTCCATCAGAACAAACAGCCGTCAAGTTATGGATCCACCGTGCATTCTGATGATGCATTGAATATAGACTCGCTCATTAGAGACGTTGTCAAACAGTAAATATATATTGTTCATTGTTGTGATTGTCCGTAGGTTTGACGTCACACTCATGACAGATTCGACGAAGGTGGCGTCGAAATGCGGAAACTGGGAGTCATGTTTAGAGATCTACGTGTCGTGGGACTCGGCGTCGGTGCAGCTGTTCAGCACAATCTGGCATCGCCATTTTACCCCCAGTCAATAAAAGACTACATCAGTACGTTGCGCCATCCCCCAGTTCGTGAAATTATATCCGGTTTCGAGGGCGTTGTGCTTCCAGGCGAGATGCTCCGTGTGTATTCTCCATTCATCGCTTTTACAGTGGCTTACGCACCAGACCCCTTGACACAGTTGTCCTAGGTCGTCCGGGTTCTGGATGCAGTACCTTTTTGAAAATGCTCGCAAACCATCGCATGGACTACCGCGATATTCTTGGTGATGTCTACTACGACTCGCTAACCCCCGAAGAGATAGAAAAACGATACCGTGGTGATGTCATATACTGCCCCGAGGACGATGTTCACTTCACGACGCTCAAAGTGAAAGAAACACTGGAGTTTGCCTCTACGATGAGGACCCCGAATGGCCGACTGGACAACCGGCAAAGAGCGGCATATGCCAAGTATACGACAGCAGTTCTCATGCGCATATTCGGGCTCAAACATGCTGGGGATATTGTCATCGGGGATGCGTCTCTCAGAGGCATTTCTGGTGGTGAGAGGAAGAGGGTGTCGATTGCTGAAGTCATTTCCGCACGAGGCAAGCTTGTTTGTTGGGACAAGTATGTATTGTTCGTTCTCACCCCAAAATAGCGTTTTCGACTGAGATACACCTAGTTCGACACGTGGTTTGGATTCGTCCACGGCGTTCGAGTTCATCCGAGCACTTCGCACCGCCACCGATACAGCCAAGATCACAACCGTGGCTTCTATTTATCAAGGTGGAGAGCAGCTGTTTGACCTCTTTGATAAGGTATGCCTCATCTACGAAGGAAAGATGGCATACTTTGGATCTGCAAAAGAGGCGAAACAATTTTTTATGGATATGGGGTACGAGCCACAGAATAGGCAAACGACCCCAGACTTCTTGGTGGCGTGTGCGTCTAGCGACAGTGTTCCAACGTCTTGCATACTCATGGTACTCATACAGCAACCGATCCAAACGCCAGGAAGATCCGCCCTGGATTCCAGGGTGTGATACCCCATACCGCAGATGAGATGGCTGCTTATTTTAAGGCGTCCGCCCACGGCCAGCTCAATCGATCATTGATGGATTCGTACTACAACCTATACGTCAATAAGCCTGACCTCAAGAGAGCATATGACAGGAGCGCCACGGGCGAACACTCGCGACATGCTCCTAACAGCCGGTCATATACATTGTCTATACCTACGCAGGTCCGCATGGTATTGCAACGCCGATGGCAAATATTGAAGGGAGACTGGATCACACAGGCTGTCCAAGTGGGGTCCGTGATCATCTTATAGGCTCCGCCTGTTTTTAGACACTTATCCATCCTGAACAACTTCAGGATACAGATTGTCCAGGCTGTTCTGATCGGGACCCTGTTCCTTCAAGTTACTAGCGACACAAGTGCATATTTTTTGCGGGGTAGTTTGCTCTACTTGTATGTGATATCCTGTGAAACTCTGATACAAGCACATTGAATGTTGTCTTTGACAGCACCTTGTTTTGTGGCTCTACACTGTCCCTGGCTGAAATCCCCGGTCTCTTTCCTCAGCGCCTAGTTGTCCTCCGTCATCAACAAGGGGCCTTGTATTACCCCTTTGTCGAGGGGCTAGCTTATACCATTGTTGACTTTCCGATTAGCTTGATTTCTATCGCCGTCATGGCGGCTCTTCTTTACGTTTTGGTTGGTCTGCAAAAAACGGTGCAACAGTTCTTGTATGTTGTCCTCTTTTTTATTTTTTATTTTTACAAGATAATTATGGCTTACAAGCCTTATAGCACGTTTTTCTTGTTCACTTTTACTGTGACACTCGTGATAAAGGCTTGCTTCAGAAATATTGCAGCTTTCTCCCACAGTGATTCGACCGCACTCTCGCTAGCAGGAGTGATGCTTTTGCTCCTGAGTCTGTACGCTGGCTATACTATCCCTATGGGAAGTCTTATTGGGGCGGTGCGCTGGGTCACCTACGTCAATGTAGGTGCGAAGACATGTCTTTCGTTCCCGCCAGTGCTTATGTCAAGTCATAACAGCCTCTCCGTTATGCGTTCGAGTCCTTAATTGTCAACGAATTTCACACGATCAATGGGACGTGTACGACACTTGTGCCATCAGGACCTGGATACGAGAACGCGTTGCTTGCGAACAGGGTATGTACTACCATCGGATCGCAACCTGGTATGGCGACTGTACCAGGAGATGTCTACACAAACGTATTGTTTGGCTACAAGTATTCAAACCTTTGGAAAGTATGTGATCGTTGTCGTGATCTCATATGCGTGATGTCGACTGACGATTGGTTGTCGCGCAGAACTTCGGGATTATGTGCATTTTTGGTTTTGGCTTACTTGGGATCTTTCTCTTTCTCATTCAATACAATAAACGGACCACGCAGGGTACCACAGCGATACTCTACAGAGAAGGGAGCGATTGCACGCCCGTCCACCAGGCTGTCGACGAAGAATCAGTTGCGCCAGATGAACTACATGAGAAAGGAGAGGCGTTGAACACCGTTAACGACAGTACCGCACAGGTTCTCAAACCGGAGATACTGGAACGGGCCAACATCTTTTCGTGGAAGAATATCCTGTACGAGGTACCAGTTTCTGGAGGGGAAATGTGTAAGCTGCTCGATGATGTCTCTGGCTACGTTGCCCCCGGAAGATTGATCGCATTGATGGGTGAGTCCGGTGCAGGCAAGGTAGGAGTTACAAGTCTAGGCAGTACTGGCACTGACCGCACCCATTTCTCGACAGACAACATTACTGAATGTACTTGCACAGCGAACCTCGGTCGGCGTCGTGCGCGGCGACTGTTTGGTGAGCGGACATCCGCTCCCCGCTGACTTCCATGCCCAGGCGGCATACGTTCAGCAAATGGATATCCATATTCCAGAGCCAACCGTTCGTGAGGCCCTTCTGTTCTCGGCAAGGCTTCGACAGCCCGCATCCACCCCGATGGCTGAGAAAGAGGCCTAGTACGTCTTCATGGGCATCCATGCCTGTGCTGCTTTTGACCCCTCATTGCCCACAATTAGCGTTGACAAGTGTCTGAAGATGTGTGGTTTGGAAGCTCACGCAAATGCCATCGTTGGTTCGCTTGGTGTCGAGCACAAGAAACGTACTACCATCGGCGTCGAGCTTGTTGCTAAGGTAAAAATTTCGAGTACCTGTGTCAATGTCGCGTTTGGCTGACGAAAGGGGCGCTTAGCCGGAACTGCTACTTTTCCTTGATGAACCCACCTCTGGTCTTGACTCGCAGTCTGCATGGGCTATTGTGACGTTCCTCCGTGAGCTTGCTGACAATGGGCAGGCTATCCTTTGCTCGTGAGTCCTGCTCGTCAGCGTTGCATCAGATGCAGTTGCTGATGAGGGGCTGCGCACAGAATTCATCAGCCCTCGGGAGATCTCTTCCAGGTCTTTGACGTATTGTTGTTGCTCCGCAAAGGTGGACAAACAGTTTACTTTGGTGATATCGGCGAGAAGTCCATGACGATGATCGAGTACTTCCAAAGGCACGGCGCCCCTCGTTGTGCTGCCGACGCAAACCCGTGAGTGTTATTGTTCCAGGGGGTGGATCACTGGATGAAATTCGTTGTGCACCACTCAGAGCCGAGTACATGCTGGACGTGATTGGAGCTGGTGCCACAGCAACATGTACGACCGACTGGCACCAGATCTGGAAGGATTCTCCAGAAGCAGTGAAGTTGGATCTCGACATAGAACGTATTTGCAATGAGGGACGATCTCGTCCTGTCATAAGCACCAGGACACGCTCCGAGTTCGCCAGCTCTTGGATGAAGCAAATTGAGTTACTCGCTCACCGAGGTCTTGTGTGTTACTGGCGAAATCCGACGTACATCTATTCAAAGTTAACTGCCTTCGTTTCTGCTGGGCTCCTTATAGGGTTTACATTCTTTGGAGCGACAAATTCTCTGCAGGGCTGCCAGAACAAGCTCTTTGTGCGTGCCTTACGCGTGCTATTCCAAACGCAGGAGATAGGCTAACGTCCCTTAAATGCAGTCAGTCTTTCTAGCAGCGACAGTTTGTTTGCCGTTAACACTGCACTTGCAGGCCAAATTTATCGAAAGCCGAACCGTGTATGAGGTTCGGGAGCGTCCCTCGAAGACGTTCACCCCGTCTGCGTTCCTCGTGTCTCAGATTCTGATCGAACTCCCATGGAACATCCTTGGCTCGTCCTTGTTCTTTTTCTGTTGGTACTGGACTTCCGGCTTCGACTCTTCCCGAGCGGGCTTTTCGTACCTCTTTTTCTGTGTCGTGTTTCCGTTGCACTACACCACCCTCATGCAAGCCATTGCGATGATCTCTCCCAATGGGACCATCGCAACCGCGTTGACTAGTGGCGTGTTTACTTTCACTGTGGTCTTGTACGCTTTGCTTTCTTTTTGCATGGCACGTCTCAGTTGCACTGATGAATGGCTGGTAACATCACAGTGCAGGCGTCATACAAACATATTCTCATCTGGGGTGGTGGCGCTGGGCGTACCGCCTTTCCTTCTTTACTTATATCGTCAAAGGTCTCCTTAGTCAATGTGAGTCTCTCCACCGCACGCACTCTGTGAACGTCACACCGATGTCCTTCCCTACCTCCCAGCTATGGGCAACCAATCAACCACCTGCGCTCCCATCGAGCTCGTTACGATCAAACCACCCTCACGCATGAGCTGCGGCGCGTACATGGATCCCTATATTTCCTTCGCTGGGGGTTACCTCACCAACCCGAACGCGACCACCGAGTGTGCGTTTTGTCCCTTCCGGACGACGGACGAGTGGATGCAGTTGAACCTAAGTGTATCATATGGACATCACTGGAAGGATTTGGGAGTCGTTCTCGGACTCACCGGCCTCAACGTGCGTCTCGTTTCGTTTTCTATAATGTCACTTTTGAGCAATGCCGTGGGTGTGTGGTGACAGGTCTTGTTCATGTTTGTGGGCATGTACTTTTTTCTGATGCGCAAGGGCATGGGCTCTCCATGGGCAAGTCTTACGCGCCCATCCATAAAGACCAAGTGAAACCGTAAGACGACATTCTTCTACACCGTCTCGCGGCATAACTCTCCCCCATGCTCTCCAGGGTCAACAACCTGAAATACCAAATTTTATTCTATATATTATGGACAGCCGGGCAATTGTGCTCTATATGTAAAGAAACGTCCCATCAATAGTTGTCCGGTTCTCTCAGACACTACGTATGTGATAGCTGAATTGTTATCATCCTTTGGCGGACGATTCTTGAGCATCAAGTAGCCCAGAAGTTAGGCAACTTGAAGTGTACATAAATAACCAAAAGAATAAATGGTCGACTTGATTGCAACCTATACTCCAGTCGATCGCCGTTTTGGGGTTGCTCACCAGCCCTCCGACGTTGGTAAAACGTTACGCCAGTACATACTTTATGTACAGCTGCCTTCGTACTTTGCGTCGTGAAATCATCCATCATGCACGATCGTGTCCATCTATGTGACCATATTCTCCGTCTCTCTGTCCCTGTTGATATGCCTTATCGCGCGTTAAGCGCTCCATCACCTTCTCCACCTCTTTTTGCCAGTCCGTCGACAAGCAGAGATATGTGCCAAGCACCGAAACCCAAGCCATTGCGATAGTCAGACCCCACCATAGCCCAAAAAGACCCCAATGCCGTGTAAACGTCAACCAAAGACCGATAGGAAATCCGAGGCAATAATATGCACTTATCGACCCATGTTATCGGTCGATACGTCCCAACAGAATGGCAGTCAAGCTTACCTAATATTGATCATGGCACCTAATGTCTAGCGTTTTCAAAAGTTAGAAGTAATGGAAAATGACAAGGTTTGATACGCACTTGTTTGCCTCGTGCGCGCAGGATGCCAGAGATGACAGCGCCACAGTCGTCGAATATCTGTACAAGTGCCACTACAGGGAGCACAGCAGCTACGAGGCTCACAACCCCTTGCAAAAGGTAATTCCAATAAATGTAAATGCTCTTCGCAGGCAACCGAGTCCCCATACCTGGATCACTATTGAACATATATCCCCACGTTGCTCGGAAGGTTAAAAGGACACCGCTTTAACATGACCGTCACACACAGGAAATCAACAAGAAGAGAAGCATACCTTAAGAATAGCGCAATAGCAATAGAGAGAAGCATGGCAGCATATGCGGCAACACCAGCACGATGTGCGTCCCTTTGTCCGAGGAGATTGCCAATGCTTGAGAGCAATAAGTCAGATGTTGCCGAGCTACAGGAGTGGCAGCCAACCGAACGGAAGCCGCAATTCCTAAAGCAAACGGGGCTTGAAAGGTACACGAAACTGTGGATATTAGCACGGATTGCGTTGCCAACGGGATGGGTCCCAAGCTGCAAAGATTCGCTCAATCGCGTATGCCTGCAGTCATTCCCACTACTTACAAGCTGGCGGCGACTAGGAACGCTTTAGATGAGTCCTTTTCACAGTCATAATGAAGAATGTTACGTACGCCCAACGAGCTCCCAGGACCACCACTCTGTTGCGACTTGACCTGTGTTCAGGGATGAGTAAATCAACAACTACAAGACAGAGATCATAGGTATGTACCAACGCCTCCCATGCATAACCTCGCTAATGAACCCAAAGAGGTCAAGGATCGTGACGAGATGGGATGCCAGGCTGTTCGTTCCACGAAGAAAATGCCATACATAACAGATGCGACAGAGATCAAATTATACGAGATAGATGTCGCAATCGGCGCCCCGATAAATCCAAGACGAATCGAATCAGGTCCCCATACTAGGTTGTCCTATCAAGTTCCATTATAGTATCACCTGCTCTAGAGTGACTCACCCAGGAGGTAACTCAAAAGGATGTTTATAGGTGCAACAAAGACCATAATGCGTGCAGGCACATCGAACAATCCTTCATGTCGTATTGAGTATGTCGAACAGGCACGGAATATATCACTCTTACCCTGAGCCTGGAAATATCGGCTAAGTGGGTCGTCAACATACACAAGATACAGCGAAGAGACAAGACTCGCCGAGAAATGCAATTAAAGGAGTACGCTGGAAGACTGAGCGAGGCCCACTTTAGATAGACACCGGCATATCTTGCAACCTCAGGATCTAGCCTCAGCGCTAGAAGGAGAGCTTCGCCATTGAGCCAAATCACATAGATGGGCTGAGAAAACGGTGATGAGTCTGGTAACTATAGCGAGCACAGCGGACTCACGGCCAGTACAAGAAGTTGGAGAACAGCTGTTCTCAGAGTCAAAGTATACTCTACATTCGATAGTGTTAACACACACCCATGCGTTGAGTCCATAGCCCGACAAGTTTTGGCTGACCAGAGGTCCACGCGCTCGGCAGGACGGTATCCAATGCACTGGCCATTCCCTGAATGATGCTGAGTCCACTGACATTGGCCGTCATGAAACCGATCGAAACGGCAGCAAGCGCAATGGTGGATATATGGCCGATTGAAATCACTGAGGACATCATGATAGTATGTTCGAACACGTGCGTGCTTTCAACGATTATTCCAGTGAGATGTACCCCGAGAGTGGAAGCAAGGTATACGAACCTGAACACAGGAAAGGCATATCTGATAAGCATTCTGACTTCTTTCCCGAGGAGCAACAAGGAAGAATTGCTCCCGAGTGGCTCGTAGTCGACGGGTTGCTCAGAGCAATGTATCGGAGGGACGAGCAGTGGCGTCGTCTCCGAGGGCGATACGTGCAAACCAGAATCTACCGACGTTACCTGCTCACCCTTTGGAGTGAAGACAGAAGTGAAGTTGTGTTTTGTTGGGGTAGAAAAACGAGTTGGGGGTTGTTCATTCTCGCGACCAAGGCAGCGTTCACCTGTCGGTGCGCTGTGGTACTGGGCAGAAAGTTGCACCGGATCAGCGGTGTCGTCCTGACGAAGAGATGAAAGTATGCGAGACGCATCGTTGTCGACCATCAGGTTGGTGCAATACGAGCGGAGTGGAAGGCTTTAAGAAAGAAAGGACTCGAACGCCGTTTGCAAAGATATAAGACCGTGGCAATGCCTCGATCGGATCTTAATATGCAGGGCGTAAGCGAGTCAAAGGCTTCAGGGCGGGATTGGTCGGAGATGACTCGTCCCGTCCAATCATGACTCGCTCTTGCTGTTTATGTTGTTGTCTAGGAGTCCTGGCGCAATGACCAATGACCAAAGGATACAAGGGTCAGCTTGAACTCTGACCGACCTACCAACTGGCGTAATCAGCGCATACGCCGCCATCAATCCCCATTCAAATTTCGAAGATTTCTCGCGGAGACCTTCACCGAGACGGAGAATCAGGGCAGTGGAGGACCAGGACGGAGTACGTATCGCGACCTTGGTTTCCAAGAATTCCAGGCCAGCAGCCACCTGGACGACGTGAGCGTTGAGCGAATGCGGAGTCGGCTTTACCCTGCAAGATCCCGCTCACACAAGATGGCACGATCCGCCACCATCAGGATGACCACAGGTATCATGGCAGTCATCAGCCCAGTCATCAGGTTAGCGCTCAGGAATGTAATATGTGATCAAACGCAGTCACGTGACAACGAACCTCGCGTCTGCTCACTAGCGTTCTGAGTGAGACGTCCTTGACAGCGCCCACCAGGTCGGTCAAACGAACACCCTCAACGAGGTTCAAAGCAGCGTACGTGCCCGCGTGACGAGCATGTTTCGTCCGTACCTTGTCAACCAAATGTCATACCCGTACAGAATTCGCGCGTCCTTGAGTGGCCTTTCAACAATGATCACGGCTCCCGAGTCCAAGTCGACGAATTACGGTCCCGAATCGCGTCGAACCCTTCCAGGGGAACTGACCGAACAGAGTCGTCAGGCGAGCAACTCAACCAATGCACAGGAAACACGTCACTCCATGAACCCCCCATAGTTGAGTGCCTCGCCCTCGAAACGACCAGAGAAATTAAATGTTCTTTGTCTAGTGAGCCGCCGAGCAAGGCTCCACCAGACAGCTATGATCGCGAACGCATGCAATTTCAAAAGAAACGCCAATTCGTCAAATCACATCGACCAACGTACCTCACAAAGGATACACAATCGGGGTCCTCGACCCAGATCAGCGCTGCAAGCAAGACCAACCAAGGAGAATCGTCGCTTCCTGTGTATTCCTTCACGGAATACAAAACCGTCCCGGCTGTAATGTATGTCAAGTCCGCAAGCGAGGCAGACAGTCTCGTACAGACGTTGAAAGGGTGAGACTTTCCCTCTGTATCTGGCTTTCCAGGCTGAGTTTTTGCAGTCCTCTGGGTTTCGACCTCGAGTGGCGAGTTATGTGGCATCCCGGTGCACAAGAGAGAAGGACAGCCCTAGTACAGCTTTGTGACCATCACACGATTTTGCTCATTCAAGTCAGTAGTATGAAAGGTATGCGTTCCGTTCGTCATGTCGCTCGCCGTATCTCTAAACTGATGTTTTGTGACAGGTTTTCCCAGGAAACTTTTGGTCAGTCATTCGGCGCTTTTGGTTGTCGTTTTTGAGCCTTGACATAAAGAAAGGAGGTCATCGAATCTGCAGACACCGTGAAAACAGGCGCCAACATCCTCAGTGAGTCTCATGGCAAGTCAACGAGACTCTTGTTCACAGCCCATGTCTGTCAGACGACGGCGAAAAGCTCTTTCGAGACTTTGGGATTCGAGCCAAGGGGCTCGTGGAGCTCGGTGCTTTTGCCGCCAAGGCCGATGACAAGTTCAGTTCTGTCTACAATCGGGAGCTCGTCAGTCTCGCCAAAATGGTAGCCATGTACCTCGGCAGGACACTTCTCAAGGGTAAAGTGCGCATCTCGAACTGGGAGGCCGATCTCTCGCACAAGATGGTCGAATGTGAAGGGGGCTCATCACTCATTACGCGTCTCACTCATTGTTTTTCCCTACCCAGACGCGGCGAACGATTGCCACTGCGCACTCATGGTGTATGACAAACTGCAGGAGATCGCCGCACAGGCTGGCAAGACCCTCGACATGTCGACGATTTCATGTCAAGTCAACGATCGCACACTCAAAACGAACGTGGTATCGCGTCCAACGTTTTCAGGGCGCCTCGACGCACCTGCGAAGCCCTCCGTGCCCGAGTACTGTATACCCGAACCCCCCCGACCACAACAACTCCGTGCATACAAACTATGGCACATGAACAAGATGCCACTTGACCGAATGTGTATGACACTCCGGACAGGCACCAGAGTCGAGCCGCTCAAAGAAAGCACGGTCATGCGAGTACCCTTTTCTTTCATGTATGCCCATGCCCGTGTGCTCATGCGTGGCGCAGTTCATACATCGTCGGGGCTTTGCAAGCAGATCCACGGTTGCCGTTCGACATGGACCAACTCAAGGAGCTAGTACGCATGGAAACGAGCAGTTGGCAGCGCCATCGACAATGGATTGCATCGCGCGAGTGATGCGCGTTCCTTGAGGACTGTATCGTTATTCAATACCTAACATGTCTTGTTTGCGAGGACATCCAGACTGGCGGATGTTCTCTTGCTTGATGCTAGACTAAGCTTTTCGACTTGAAATAACATGAGCGTGAGAAATGGATTTTATGAACACGTACTGACATGTCGGACATGCTTGAAAACATCTTCTCTACCCCGAAGGTTACTTCCATCTGGTCAGACCGAACACGGGTCGCCAACTATCTTCTTTTCGAGGGTTCTCTCGCTCGTGTGCAAGGAGATCTTGACATTATTCCCAAAGACGCTGCCATCGAGATCAATGCATTTTGCTCAGATGTTGACAATATCGATTTCGGAGAGCTCAAGCGAGACACAGAGAAGATCGGGTACCCGGTTTTGGGTCTGGTCCAGCAGATCGTCCGTCGAGTGAACGCCAAACACTCGGGTCTCGGAGAGTGGGTTCATTATGGTGCCACGACTCAGGTGACGCTTCTTACTACCAGGTGGTAGATATGGCTGGAATTGACTGCAGGTTGTTGGGATCAGGACGTGACAGATACTGCAACTGTCCTTCAGCTGGTCTCAACGCTCGAGATCGTTTCCGGTTTCCTTGGGGAGATCATCGAGAGCCTTGGTGTGCTCGCAAAGCGCCATGCCGCCACACCAATGGCAGCTCGTAGCAACCTTCAGCATGCTGTCCCCATGACATTGGGGTTCAAACTCGCGCGCCTTCTCGCCACGTTCGAACGACACAGGGAACGCCTCGACCAACTGAGGCCACGGGTCGCCATGTTCGAGTTCGGAGGCGCAGCTGGTACACTCGCCTCGCTTCCTGCAGACAAGGCTCTGCCATGCCAGGAAGGACTGATGAACTATCTCGGCCTCGCAGCTCCCAAGATCGCCTGGCACACGGAACGCGATGGGTTTGCTGAAGTCGGCGGGTTCTTTGCACTCTTGACTGGGACGTGTGCCAAGTTCGCGACGGACGTCAAACTGCTCATGCAAACCGAGGTGGCTGAGCTGTCAGAGCCTTTTTACGACCAACGTGGATCATCCTCGACGATGCCACAGAAGCGCAACCCCATCTCGTGTGCTTATATCACTGCCATGGCTGCCAACGTGCGCTCTCGTTCCGGCGCGCTGTACGAGGCAATGGTAGCAGACCACGAGCGCTCGACAGGACCGTGGGAGATCGAATGGATGGTGCTGCCAGAGATATGCAAGTTGACGTGCGCCACGCTGAAACACACGGCTGATCTCGTTGCTGGCTTGGAGGTGCACCCGGAAGCGATGGAGAAGAATTTGGGTCTTACAAAAGGTGGGATTGTCTCCGAGGCAGTCATGATGGCCCTCGCAGACAAGATGGGACGGCAAGTTGCTCATGATGTCGTGTATGCTCTCTGCCGAAGGAGCGCAAGGGAAGATGTGCCGTTGCTTGGGCTTTTGTGTGCGGACGAGAAGGTGGCCTCTTCCGGGATGGGGAGGGACGGACTGCGCCGGCTGTGCGAACCTGCGAGTTACTTGGGACGGTCGGTGGAGATGGTCGAGCGCGTCGTCGGAAGAGGTCAGTAGCTGGCGAACTGAGGATGGATAACGAACTGCTTAGCTTAGACTGCCAATCTCGATGGGACACGGCGAATCATTCTCGCACGGTGTGAGCCTGCAAACTCGTCCCGACCGTCGTCGTGCCCGGTGGACGGCATCGCAGCGACGTTCAGGCGTCGTCGTCCGTGTTATGGCGATGAGCTCGCTTAGTGTTGCGGGACACGTTTCTGCAGAGATCTGAGGTGGTTTCTTCTATCATCGTCCTCGAAGCAACTCCGTAGTGCGCGGCACGTTGCATCGCCAACTAGGACTATGTCCCGCCGCTCATCGACTCTCCCTCCTCCTCTCCCTCTTCCATGTCTCACACCATCCCCCTCATCGCGTCTCATTTCCTCGGTAGGTCTTCCCTCCCTCGAAACAGCGGCACTAACACGCCCAAGGCGTCGTTCTCTGTAGTTTGTACGCCGCGCCTTGTCTGGTCTTCGCTAGACAGTTGACCCGCGATAGGTTGTATGGCCTCACGTTGGCGCAAACATGGTACTACTTTTACTCCTTCCCCAAAGACAGCTACCACACAAAGATCCTGGTCAGTGTCGCCTTCCCTGGCGCGTCTCTCGACCTCACCCTACACTTCCAGGTCGCATTTCTGAGGTAGATCGTTGCAATCGAGCAGTCCCTCCGTAGTGGCACTCATCCCACTGCTAGCACCCTGGGTACAGCTCAGATCGTGCTCGTTTCCGCGTCGATTTACCAGTATACTATCGTCTGGGCTGGGGATATCGTCATGTCAGGTTATGTCACGTCGTAAGATAGATATCTTTCGCGTCTCTGTACGGATTCACATCACGACTCGATACAGCTCGTTCGAGGTGCGTATATGCACCTATTCCAGTGCGCGTCCCTTTTCTGACGGCAGGGTCTTGTACCCAGGCGTCGATGGGCGTCTCTGTAAGCCCTCTCTTTCCATTTCCTCTCTCTCCGACGTTGACGTTCGCGCTCACCAGTTTGTTATCGCATTCGGAGTGCAATTGTCTGTAAAATATGCTCCCTTTCTCAACCGAGATGATGTTGACGTTATCGCCAACCCCGTTAGGACATATGCACATCGTGTTTGGAGATGTGAGTCCCGTGCGGAACAAGTCGAGCCCTCACATCCTGCATTCGACTCACTCGACTCGCTAGTGAGTTTTTGTAATCGGCTGCTGACTTATCCCATCGTAAGTGCCACACGATCGGTTCCTCCCCGGGCTGAAGATCGGCATGCCTGTAGATCGTCTTGGCGTCTGTTGCACTAGGTCAGTCCCCTCCAACTCGTCCCGATGCGATCCCAATGAATTTCTCTAGGTTGTGGTGGAGGTATGCCTCGCACGACGTCGAACCTGATTCGTTACTCATGATAACTATGAAGCTATGTTGGCAGAGACGTACGTCGACGACGTCCACCACCTTGTCCGTCGTTAACCAAGACCCACCCACAGCGTCAGAACACCGCAGTGGCAGCGCACGAGTGGAAGCAACGTCAGTCACCTCTCGTCCCTTATCGTACATCGACTCATCGAATCGTTTCACCTCACACTCGGGCACGTTGACTTAGCTCTCCGCGCTGATATTTTACCTCGCTTCCATAACCTGTGATCTTCTCATCGCAGGCTCGCAAGCATACTTGTTTCGCAAGTCGAGGACGGGGATTGGGCGGTATGTTTTGTTCTCGGAGAGGGAAAGTCACACCAACGACCTACTCCAGGTTAGGCGGTCTTATCACAAGGTTGACCATCCTAGTCATCAACGTCGGCTTACTGACAAGGTATACTTTCATCGTTTCATCGGGAGACTTTGATCAAATCTTTCATTAGCATCGATGTGACCGTCTTTCTCGTGCTGGTATGCTCTCCCTTTGATGTCTGCTGATCGCGCTCACGGCCCTCGTCAGTTCCTCGTCTGTCCATCCAACGGCGCATTCCTCGTGCCCTATATTCTCATGAGCCATTGTTAGTCTCCCCTCTTTCCCTGCCCTAAAGAGTACTGACGAATACCTCGCCCAGGTTACCTCAATTCGTTCCTGAGCGTGTGAGTACCACCGTCTGCCTCTGTTATAGCCTCGATCGAGCACTGTTCCTGCTACCTCTTAGCCTTAACTCGCGTCTCCTCTTGCGTGAGTTGGTTGAGAATGATGAGGTGCGTCTCTCCTTGCTGACGATCTGACTCGAGACTGATGGGTGGCATAGTACGCCTGTCCGAACATCGCGAGTTCCGTGGACGGTTTTGGGATCAGTCCACCTTCACAAGCGCGCTCTCAATGTCCATCCCCATTTCACTCCCAAGCACCATCTCAATGCCAGGAGTCCAACCCAAGTCCCTCTGGGGTTGACCCATGTCCAATCATGCTCGTCTCACGGGCGTGAGCACGTCATCCACTCTGTTGTGAAAACAAAATGTAATAGAATATTCCACTTTCAATTACCAGTCCTTTCCTCCTTTTTTTTGTGTGCGTCGGTCACTCGGTATGAGACTGGCATCGCCGCTAGGAGGTGGGCGAGATCATCGTTGATCCCCAAGAGTGCTCGGATAGGTTAACTGCAGCTCAGCCAGCGATCGTCCAGACTGGCCA
>JBBPQW010000617.1:0-15805 GCA_038092695.1 Boletus rubropictus
GTGGGTTGGCTGCTAAGATTCTTCTGGCTCATCGGACGATGGCCGCAGTGGGGAGGTTGGTCGGTGCATGCGCAGTTGGCAGGAGTTCGTACCTATGGCACCGTCTTTGGGCAGTGACCCTGAGTCGACTCGGACAGCTCGAACACGCCTGATAATCGTCATTCGATCAGATACAGAGATTGGCTTGATTATCGCTGTCCTCCTTGTTCCCTTGAGGCACATAGCACGACGTTGTGCGCGTGCCAGAGCATCATGAGCCACGACTAAACCTTGTTGTGCCTCCGATCTGAAATAGTCCGCCGACAGCCACAGCGTTTCAACTGAGGGGCAGCGCTGCAATCTCACAGGGACTGGCTCCCACATTCTGATCGGAAACATGCGCAGAAGTAAATCACGAATAAAGTAATCTGAGCCCCCCCACGTCAGACCATTAGGTATCTTTCCATGCCAGAATGCGAAGTCAGCACTTGCCCAACCACTCGCTTACGCGCTCGATGAGCTCGGCCTTCCTCCCGGCCGTCGATAAACCTTTACTTTTGAGTACTTCCTGCAATGTCTCGAAGTGAGCAACCACAGCCAATACGCTGTCAGTTATACAGCGGAAAGCGCACCTTGAGCTGGTCGACCCGCAGCTGTCATGGTCATCATCGCTCCGCATTAGGGCCCGCTAAGAACTCGGATGAGGTGACGTGGACTCACTTTATCCAGCGTTCCTGCAACAAATTTACTTCGAAGGTCCGCTTCGTCAACCGAAACGTCCTACGGAATTAACCGTCACGATCAGCACGCGTCTCAGATCCCAGCTTAGCGACGAACAGGCTTTCTCTTCATCCCCGTCGTCGCAAGGACAGTATTGTAATTCTCGTCGTTTGTCAACACCTTTTTCCATTCCTTTAGTAATGCTCCCGCCCGCTGTACAATACATACATTAACTTCGCGAGGAGTAAAAGAGATTATCAAACCTTATGAATCATATCATACTTGGGTCGGGATAGATCTTCGAATGCTTCTGTATCAAATTCCTCACGAAAGGCGCTTGCCTGAAGTTGAGCATTATGGTACGCGAGCGCTGGAAGGCCGATTAAGGAGCAACATACATGAATGAGTTAACGAGTACACACCAGGGTTCGGATACGAGTCCGGGGGATATGCACCATTCTTGACACACAATTTGTCAATCCAAGCCCTTGCAGCGTCTTTGGCTTCTTCCGTAGCTAACTCCAGGTAAGCGTAAGCTGGCAAGATCTAGAGAATGAGCCGACGTGCCTCTGAACGCTTCGGAAATGGGCGCGGAGCGGATGTCGTCAGCGAAAGGTATAAAAATAAGATGGAATCCAGCAGGTTCACTCCACCCGCCCTCCTCCACTGTTTCTGCCTAAAGATATGTTTTGAGGTCAGCGGTCTGGAGAACATGCAGACACCATCCACCTGTGGCACGAGGGCACAGAAAGCAGGGGTAGAATTGCGCCGGACCAGGGCTAGGACCAATCCAATCTTGTTCTTCTCTAGCATCTTTTGCAAAAGAGCGGTAAACGTGCGTTTACTCCCAGAGTATTTCTGTAGCAAAGGCCTTAGACAGAATATGATGTACTCAGCCGTTGAACCATTTACCAGTTCATCCGGATAAATGAATAAAGCATGTTTGACGTTGTCCTCGAACGCAATCTCCGACTTGTCTTTAAAGCCAAGAAGTTTGAGACCTAGAAGCAAAATATGGGCACGTGATGTACGAAGATCAAAAGTAGAAAGAAGTACCAGGTTCAAGTCCCAAAGTGCGGAAGGACCGGATCTCATCGGCGGTATAGAATGGCTATGTGCGCGATGATTCAGCATGCCGTTTCCAGCAAAAAAAACGCCGTGCACTTCACCCTGTGGCCTGACTTCACCGCCCGCGTCATCGACACATTCGTATTTATTTCCTCATCGTCGTCGCCCGTGTCTGCCGTACTCGAGCCTAACTTCCCGCTAAATGATATCTTGGCGCGGTCTACCTCCACTTGACGATCCTGTGAGAACGTGGGAGGTCAGGGTACCCGTCGCACGGCTGTTGAATGTGAACGGAACCTCGTCAAGGTAGACCGTCCGGCTATTTGCGACCTCCATTCGGTGCCCGAAGTCAATAAAGTACTTATATGACCCCTTCTTTTGTTCGGTGATTACGCCATAACTAATAAGCGCTGAGACACTGTCGAGCGTTCCCAGGTAACTATGAGAAACTCACCCTTTCACGCCTATAACGAAACCTTTGCCGAGCTCCAACGGAATGCTAAACAAGGCACGCTTTTGAACTTCGTGAAATCGCATCTGAGAAAGGAGGTCATCAATCCTCGTGATTGAAATAGATGCTGGGAGCATCGCTGGATCTTCCTCGTCTTCATCCCCGTCAAAAGTATTCGATGGCAAAATGGACTGTCATATTTAAGCTCAGTGACAAGTCGTCCGGTGAAAAGGGTTCAGAACGGACGGAGTAAAATTTCGTCGGGTCAAACTGTTTTTCTGGAGTAGAGATAAAAAACGGCTCGACTTGCACCCCGGCTTGGGTAAGGTCCTGTCAACGTGATCAGAAAAGCCTGAAAACCATGTCCACAAGCGACAAACGATCAGTGTTGTCTTGGAAGAAGTAAGAAACTGCTTGTTGTTTGGATGAGGATCGTCATCGTCCGTGATCAAGAACACCCGTTTTGACGCTGTTTTGGGTGCACTACAAAACAGTTAGTCAGGCATCCTGCCGCGAAGCGCAAAAGACAAACCCATCGCGCATGACCCAGTTACAACTTGTGAACACATCACCCATGGGCGTCTTTTTACCTTGAATAGGAGGGAAGGTGTTCCGAAGCAGACCCGGGTCCTCTCTGGCCTCTTGGGAACGACTCATCAACAAGTTGACATTATCGAAGGAGAATATATATACCGTCGATCAAGCGAATGAGTTCTTGTATCGTCGGTGCACTTATAGGTGCAATTTGCTGGTAGACATAAGTGTTCTTCTTTATCTCAGAAGTAATTTGCTGATGAACAAGAGTGTTCTTCGCCTCAGAAGCAGAACCCCAGCAAGCGGCGTCAATGGAACCTCACCGTATTGAAAAGTAATATTCCAACGGAATCGTTTGGGCCCACGACGACCTTCCTTTTCTGGATTTGCATGGCGGCGTCGAGGGCCGCGAGGAGATGGGATGTCTGCACGTTTTCGTACACGGGATCATCCCGAATCTCGTGCATGGACTCGGAACAGTCAATGCAAAACAAGATCGCATCTCGTTTTCCTTCGAAAAACTACAACATAGGGGTTACTGAGTAGAGCACACAAGAGGCGTGGACTGACCGATGCGTCTTGAAGCTCATCCTCTTCGTCGTCGTCGATCACGTTCCAGTCATCAAAAGGCGGCATGATTAGAGTTGTGGTGTTGAACGGCACGCGACTCAACTACACGTATTACTAATCAACAGGTCATATGACGTTCCCCTGTCCACCCGGAACTCCATCACAGGACCAAGAGACCTGCTCTACTGAATGAGCGAAAAATCACTGTCATGACTACCCAGTCCACATTACTGGATCTGCGTCAAATCTCGTTATCCAAACTGGTCGATACTGCCAAGTCGCCCGAGCAGAAAATCAGGTATGATGAAGACGTCGCTTGTTGGAAGCAAACGATGGGGTATCATGATTATCAACTGTTCTTACGTCGACTAAACGAATCTGTCGTCGGATGCACCGTACCACGCGGGTCCGATTCAGATGCAGCTGCAGGGGGTTATAGCCAGGTAGGAGTAGACGTACACCCTCCACCGAGACTGGATGCGTCCTCAATGCGCATGCCCACTAGGCGATCTCAGACCTCCTCACCCTTCTCGACACACTCGACAAATGGATTGACATGTCGCCACCTCCCAAGCCCGGCGCAGCCACCCCACGTTTTGGGAACCCAACCTTTAGGGATTACTGGGGCGACCGCCTCACCAAGGCGAGTACTGGAAATTGATACATGTCGCAAGGGTATATGACTGTGCAGCGTTCAACCTCACCTTCCAGGAATCAGACCACCTCCTAAGCACGTTCCTTGGTCCTACCTACGCCCCTGCTCTCCGCTTCCTCAAGCCCTACTTCCTCGAATCGTTTGGTAGCTTCCGTCGTCTCGATTATGGTACTGGCCATGAGACCGCCTTTTCCCTCTTCCTCTGCTCCCTCGTGCTCCTCCGCGTCATTCACCCCCGCCCAGCCGACGAACGCGCTCTCGTCCTCCGCGTCTTCGTGCGTTACCTCCGCCTCTGCTGGCGATTGCAAGATACATATAAACTCGAGCCAGCTGGGAGCCACGGTGTATGGGGGTTGGATGATTACAGCTTCCTCCCGTACTTATTCGGGAGTGGGCAACTCCGAGGTACACTTCTCCCAACGTAGCCTCGTTATCGACTGCAGCCTTTGTTTGCTAGATCAGACGACGATACCCGTCAATGCGGTTCTCGACGTCAAACTCGCGAAAGGAGCGCATTCCACTGATAGTTTTAGTAACCTGTATTTCATGGCAATCGCAAGGATCCATCAAGTGAAGCATGGCCCGTTCTTTGAGCATTCGTCTCAGCTGTATTCGATCGCGACACACGTGCAAAGCTGGGGCAAGGTGAACAAAGGCTTGTTCGAAATGTATGAGGCAAGTCAACGGCACATGCCTCGCTTCTCGATCGTATTCACACGCCTGCTGGTGTAGGCCGAGGTATTAGGCAAACGAGTTGTCGTACAGCATTTACCTGTCGGGGGGCTGATAGAGTGGGGCTGTTAAGCATTACCACACGTCCACTGCCCTATCCGCGGAGTTGACCGCCTCGCGCTGCATTCTCACCCTTGCCAATATCAAACCGTCTTTGTCCGCCGTTGGAGGAGCGGCCTGCCATTCCCAAGGCATGATTACAGGTGACATGTCCCGGCACCGACCGCGCCATAGTGGACACCACCTGTACAAGGGCCGATCATGAGTACAACCCACCGGATTGAGAGATGGCGTTTTGACAAGGAATTCTCCCAGATCCAGAAGAACAATATCGCAATGTTTACCTCGTTGCCTTGACTTGTCGCAACGTAAACTGTCGCGCGTGCACCCGATATGTGATGATTGACGCATCATGTCGACCGAGGTAAACAACGGCGCGGCGGACATGCGCGCATTGGCCGTGTAGCTGACTGCATTAGGAGCGCGTTCCTTTCCCACATGGGAGCCGGTGTCTTAAGCGACATGCTCCTGCCAAGCGACCAGTTTGAGTAGGACACTGGCGGTCACAGGAACTTGTGATACTAATTTGGACCATCAAACACAATGGATCGTCTATAATCGTTTATCAAGTTGGCGCCAACCTCGACGTACACGTCACATGCGTTTGATCTCTCGGAATAAAGGCCGGTGGAGCACGAGATAAGCCTGCCCCGGCCGGGTCTGCCGCCGTCAAAAAGCCTTTCAGGTACACCCATCGTAAGCTTGTACGCCATCCGAGCTCACTGTTCTCGGAACTTTTGCTATTTTTTCCCTCGCGGCCACATCCGTGCACACCCCAATCCTTTTTCTTTGTCTCCGATCGCGCGTGAACAGAGGACAAGTGAACAAGACGACACGGAGATCGTCCAGTTCGTAAAACGGCGTGATCGGATGACATGTGGCAACGTACGCACCAAGTTCTCCATCTATGGTCCTCGCTTCCCGCGAATATGTAGCATAGAATTCTCGAACGCGAGGCCTCGAGGACGGTGCCAAGGACTCGTTTATTGGCGCTATCGACGCGGGTTCCCCGATCGAAACGCCAACGGACAAGATAAATACCAAGGTAAGAGTGTGTTCTGATGGCTGTGTACGGCCGCGCACACGTTTGATGGTGATATATTAGTATTATTTTGGTTCCCGGAAAGAGCCGAGTGAGGTGACAAGGAAACGCTGGTCAAGTAGGGCTCGCCAGCAGAAAGTTTTAAAGTTCATGTTGACATGATCTTGGGCGAGCGAGTGTGCAGTTCACACTCAACTTCGTGAGCGCCGCCCTCGAAATGCCTATCTGGGATACATGAAAAAAGACGAAACAGCCAAATTTTTAGGGTTGTCGTACTATTTTTTTTTTTTTCCATCTTCTGATCCTTGAGTGGCCAAAACCGGCGTATCGTAGAATGGAATGACGAGAACAGGGGCTACCCTTCTTCGTACGCCCTGTGTATGTGCTTTCGATGCCAAACTTTCCAAATCGGCTCAGGCTCCGGGGAGAAGGTACGGGTTGGGTTATCAGTGCCCCTCGTGGTGTCCTGCCCTTGAGCTCAACACCTCTCGGCGGCGTTGGCACGCACTTTTCACCCATCACCGTCCCCCTCGCCTCAGTTGGTCGATCGAGCGCAATGTGGCGATGATTCTAAAGGCACTACGGCGCGCATGAATGCCGCGGCAACGATGCTGACGGGACCTGCAGCACTTCATCCGTGCACGCCAAGGTGCTCGATCAAATGAATAGCCGTGCGTCGTTGGCGGGAGGAGCTTGCGATGGGAAGGGTGGTACACCCGGAAATGATGTGGAGATGTGGCCACATTCCGGAGAGGTCCGGGAATGTCATGAAAGGGTGTGTGTGTAAGGAGCGTGTGCTTCGAGCCGGAGCATGTTGCGCGATACTCACGCTGCGCAGGATCACAAGTTGCCGTCCATGAGTGATGGCACGACGCTCGAAGGAGGTAATCGTTACGATTTGACGTACGGGTCTATGTCGGAGCGGAACTAGTGTGGGGGCTCGTAAGGGAGGCTGCTATGTATAGGTCTTGGTATGAGGGGATAGTGCCCTCTGTCCAGTTGGCCCTGCTGGGGCGCTGCCAAAAGCGATGTCTGCTTCTTATATACATATGACTGTGCAGCCTTCATGGAGAGGGTGGAATGGACGTCATATTACATCGCGTCTACCCGAACGACGACCTACCAATCGCCTTTGTGCGCACTCACAAATCGCAATTACCTCGGTGGTCGTCGCATGTACTTGCCCTAGAGCGTACGCGGCCATCCAGAAGCGGTTTACTGATCAGGAAAGAGACAACGATCTCCGCTCGACTCAGTGTTTCATCCCGGTTCATCCCTTTCCTACATCGCATTCACTGATTGGTCCTATTCCAGGTGGTCGTCCGCTCGCGGTACGTCTTAAAAGCACTCGCTCGCTCATTTCCTTCTCATCCTCGACAAAGGCGAACCTCCTTGACAGCGACTCTCTACTCTCTGCCAACTTTTTTTTTTTTTACACCCGTCTGTTTTAGCTCCTTTTTCTTCTAGACCTTTCCTCGCTGTGAGGCGAGGGTCCATCTTTTTCTGTAGTAAAATCCATCTATCACCGCCCTGGATAGCCCGGCACCTCCGCAATCGTGGCGATTCTGGTTCGGTAATTCAAGGTTTCCAAAACTCAAACTCAAGCGCGTGAACATACCCTTTTTTGAAAGAACACGGATAGACACGATAGCGCCCTTGGATTTCTCTGATAAGAAAATAATGTCTCGCGTCGATATACTCCCTCCAGCGACACCTGTCAACATTCAGCCACCCGTTTCTTTCCCGAGTTCTTCTGGATTTCGCGATACACCAGGCTTGGACCGCCTGGAGGACTGTTCTTTGACACACGAAAAATCTGATTCGACGGCGGATGAAGGAGAGGCTGAGAAAATATTTGCGTCCCTCCCGCCATTGCTCCGAGGACATCCCGATGTGCATCTTAGGAACGGAATCATGAATGCCTCACGCAAGGCGGCCGAAAACAAAAGTAACGCTGAGAAGGCTTTTTTTGTCGCCGATCTCGGCCAAGTGTACCGTCAACACCAGCGCTGGCTTCAGTGTATGCCCGACATCGAACCCTTTTACGGTCTGTAGTTCGCTTGGTCGGTTTCGCTCTGTTACTCACGGGCGTGGTGTGACAGCGGTCAAGTGCAACCCAGACCCGTACGTGCTGAGGCTGCTGGCTGCGTTGGGCGCAGGTTTTGACTGCGCGTCTAACGGCGAGATCGCCAATGTGTTGGCTCTGGGCGGGGTAGAGCCCGATCGGATTCTGTTCGCCAATCCGTGTAAGGCGACATCGTTCATCCGGAGCGCTGCCAAGGTGGGCGTAGACAAGATGACGTTTGACAACGAGGACGAGTTGTACAAGATTGCACGTGCACATCCTGGAGCGAAACTGATCGTACGTATCCTCGCCGACGACTCCAAGAGTGTCTGTCGCTTTGGGGCCAAATTCGGGGCTCCTTTGGAGGTGGTACCTGCTCTGTTGACGAAAGCGCGGGAACTGCACCTGGACGTGATTGGCGTGAGTTTCCACGTTGGGAGCGGATGCTATGATCCAACGATCTACGAAGACGCGGTGCGACGTGCGCGTGAAGCGTTTGATATGGGATCGCGGGTCGGATACCGATTCTCGCTGCTGGACGTTGGGGGCGGGTTCGAGGACGCGCGTCTGGAGACAGCTGCGTCTGTGTTGACGCGGGCCATTCAACACTACTTTCCGTACCGGACGGGAATCAAGGTGATTGCGGAGCCTGGAAGGTACTACGTGTCTCGGGCATTCAGCCTCGCGACGAATATCATTGCGCGGAGGGGGCCGATGAACGAGGGATCTTCGGAACAAGGGGGTACTGATGCGAAAACGGAAGAGCCTAGGGTGATGTGTGAGTACGGTCGACGGTTTCTGTTTTACGACAGGACTGATGGTTTACATGTACAGACTACATTAACGACGGGGTGTACGGTGCATTTAACTGCATCCTGTTCGATCATCAGGTGGTGTCGCCACACGTTCTATCGATGGACGGGTCGTTCCATGTGCCTGGGACTGAGTCCTTGTCGGCAAGCAGCGTATGGGGGCCGACATGTGACTCGATGGACCAGGTGTGCAAGTCGGTGATGCTGCCGAGCAGGCTGCAGGTCGGGGACTGGCTCGGGTGGCACGAGATGGGTGCGTATACGATCTGTGCGGCGAGCCAGTTCAATGGGTTCGAGCTGAGCGACGTGCTGTACACGACGGGCAAGGGCGGGGAGGAGGCGAGGGAGGCGTTGCGTCGGTTTGCGGGGGGTGCGTGAACACGGTGCTTAGAGGGCGAGATGGTGTAAATTATAGCATGGTAGACGATATGCTGAATGATTATTTCGACTCGGTCCCGACGGGATATGGCCGACGGGGGAATGAGAACGGGAGCGGGTGTGGGAAAGCAGGGGTGAGTCATCGAGGGTGATCGACGAGGGGTGGCTTCCAAATTCAAGGCACGCGTTGCCACCCGCTTCGAGTCCGAATCGGGCTATATTGCAGTCCCCGCAACGGAGGTTGACGGGACTCTCACGGAGATGCCGTTGCCCTGTTTCATGGGGGTGGCTGCTGGACGGCGGGCGGGACGGGCCGGGACATGAATTTATCCGGGGTGGCGTTGAAACCTTGTTGGTGTCGGTCGCGGGAGGGCGGGCCGAGGACTACTCCCGCGTGGGGTGCCTGGATCTGGATCTTGGCGGTGCCGAGGGAACAGGAGCAACTTCGGTCGCCCAGTTTCGTTCACGTTGCTACCCGATTTGGATTTGTTGCTGTGATGCTGCGGTTGCCGAGATTATGTCACGCTCTATGCCCAGTCACAGCAAACCGGTCACAACGCGACAGCTCTTCGTCGACGTGACCCTCGGCGAGTCCGTTGTGCTGCTAATTTTGCCACGGAGTCTTCCTTTGCCGGCATCTGCTTTACTTATACCCCCACCTGATCTTCCCCTCTGTCATGGACTCCTCCTCCTCTTCCCCCTCCTCCTCCGCTGCCCCTGCTGGCCCTCGCTTCCGTCCCTATGCCAGCCCACATCACCAGGTCACGAAGGGCAGGTACATCACCAGCAACGATCCAAGGGGCTACATGTCAGCCATTCTCTCCTTCTCTCATCCCTGCTCACCCCCCACACAGACCCGTCTACGAGTACCCCCTCAATGGCCAGTGGATCATGATGGACATCGATGACGGCTACATCCTCTGGACCGGCATCTGGAAAGGTACGTCTCCAACCTCTCCTTGGCTCCCGTCCTCATCACCCCTCAGCGCTTGGCAACTCCAAAGGTTGGCCCTCCCGCGTAACGTCCTATTCCCCCCATTTAGCCCTTTTCAGCCGATATCGTCAAAATGATCGATTCCCAGCCCGACCTCGCTCCCGTTATCCGTCGGGTGCGCGGAGGCTATCTCAAAATCCAGGGAACCTGGATGCCTTACGAGGTGAGTGCCCCCATCCAGTTCATTCATACCGTCCCTTACCGCCCCATCTCGCTTCCTCAGGTCGCCCTTCGCCTCTCACGGCGGTTCGTACCTCATTCATTTCTTACCCCTTCGCCTCATAACCTTTTCGCTCCAGTGTCGCATGGCCAATTCGTGACGACCTCGTCCCCCTCTTTGGGTAATGTTGACCCCCCTGCCCACCTTCGTCATTTTGAATTCACCGTCCTTCCGTAGCCCCACGTTCCCCGCTACCTGTCTCTCTCCCGATCAAGCTGGCTACGGTCAGGTCGTGTCCACTGCATCAGGGCGCCGGCGTCCCCGTCGGACGAATCAATCCGTAGCGCCTATATCATCCGCCTCGCTTTCTCAGCAACCCTGGTCCTCGACCATGGTCGTCTTGCCTGGACCTTCCGAACACCCCGCACTCTATCGTCGCTCTGATCAAGACACCTCTCCGCGCATGTACAATTCGCTGTATTCTTATCCGCCACCTCGTCAACTCGCCGATACACGTGCCAGCTCTCCGAAGCAACGAGGTGGGCAACCACCCCCTGTATCCACGTCACCACTCGTCCGCGAGCGCTCGCTGCGATCGCGCTATTCCCCATACCCGAGTTCTGTGGTAGCACCACGTAAAGCCTCTTGCGAGTCCATGTCTCTCGATATCCCGTCCATCTCCCTTCATGATCCCGCCTCGGATCCACGGTCAACCAATAGATTGCCTGGCGATGAGATCAAGCTGCCACCCATTCACCCCCTCGCACCACCGCGTCACGTCAGTAATCCTTCCTATGCACTACCGCCTATATCGGCGCTCGAGGATCTACGTGGCGTATCGTCACAAGATTCTGCTGCCGTCCTCGAACGGCTGAAGATGGATGACACCGAGTCTGATGTGGACGATTCCCGTTGGCCAAGACACCGCTCGTTCTCGGTCTCCGCGAGGTCAGTGGCCCACCCCGCAGATGAAACCCCTATATTAACCCTACATAGACTTAATCAATCATTTCCGACACCTGCATCGTGGTCAAGTGACTCCATGCGTGCGAGGGGCCACTATGAGCCGGCGTGTGTGTTATCCAAGTTTAGCCCCACGATGCATTCCTCGCACGAGGGCAGCTCGGCGGGCGCAGTCTCACCTGCCTTGCCTGCAACCCCACGATCTACCGAGGGATATATTTCGACGCTCAAAAGCCGTGCAAGATGCGTGGATGGACCTAGTCAGGCCTGTGTGTCTGATCTCCCGGACTACCGTGTACATGCGCATCACGTCAGTGCGGCCGACTACGACCGGAAGAACGGAGTCCTGATTGACACCCACCTTTCCGCAAGGCGTCACGCATCCGAGAGCGACGAGAGTGAGAACGAACGTATAAGCGTCCAGCGACCGATCAGACCCTGGTAGCGCATTTGCCCACTGTGTTGTCCCCTGTTGGTGTTCCCTTCCGGCGACTTCTCCCGGGTTTCAAACGCACTGTATCGTTGCCTGGTTTCATGTAGTCCCCTAATTGCACGTGTTTCTTTTCTTTTGTGTTCCCCCTTTTTTCGTTGTTTTCTTTACCCTACATGAGATGCTAAACTATTCCCCGCATCATTGATTCCCTTGCATGATTTGTACCTCGCACTTGGTTCATCCCTCCGGTCATGTTCGCTTTCCGTTAGGCCCTCCGTGTAATCGCTACTTCTCATAAGGTTTCTCAACAAAAGAGAGTCGCTATCCTTGTTCGCAGTCATCCGCTAGTTGTATGATACGGTGACAATCATAATAGCATTTTTTTTCCGTTGTCCCTCTCGAGATCTAACATCTCGTTTCGAGTCCACGTGCCAATACACGCGGTTGGAAGCGTATTGTCGATTCCTGTCATGATGACAGGTCGGGATGTCGAAACGACCGACGGTCGTATTAACCTGTAACTCGTCGCATACACGTCAGCAATTTTTTTTCTCTAAAAGTCAAAAGAAAAAGAAAGGTCCTCGGAATCATCATCCACGCACGACTGATCAATTCAACGTTGCTATTTTTTTCCCTTCTCTCTGTACTCCACGCATAAACGACTTTCAACGCCACGACGAAGGTCTCTCGAATGCGTAATACGTTTCCAGTCACAAGGGGGGAGTGGGTTCCTGTTTGATGTTTAATTTCCACATGGTTTTCATTCGAGACATTGGCTCATGTGGACCGTGTCCTGCCGCGTTCCCCGATCCTCGCCCTTTCACGTTCGCCATGACAATAGACGGATTCAGTGCGTACCAACACAACTACGCTTTCTTTCTTTTTTTTTTTTTTGGAACATGTTTGAGGTGACCATGCGCTCTTTCCGTGCCTGGACCACACTTTATGTTCAGATTTGCGGGGCCCGTGTTCGGACACGCGTGCGTGTGTCGAAGCTCCCGAGTATATTTCTATTTTCGGCATTTTTGCATTTTTATTTTTTCGATGTCTGGTATCTGACTGCGAACGTCGGTGGGTTGTCGTCGGTAGTGAACGGGTGAGGGGTGCACATGTTCTCGTGCGACATGGGTGGGAATAGATCGATGTGGCAACGATCTTCCGGAGTAGAGTTCAGGCCCTTTACTGTCTGCTTCTCGCGGTATCGGGGATATGAGTTGGAGTATCAGTCCAGCGTTTTATACGAACAGGGTCGATGGCGAACACATGACACGACGCATTTCGACAAAGGTGACGGATCTGGATATGTCTCGGGAAGGGAAATCCCTCGGAGGTAGTTCTTCGTAGGAAAGGCACGGGGGGCCGACGACACGTCAACTCCACGCACATGCACGAGACGGAGGGAGATGAAATGGGAATCGGGGCGATACGTTTGACAAGTTGAGGTCCTCATATCAATCTATTTTTGCTGTTGTGATAATGATTACTTTTTCGTTGCCCGCTCCACAAGAATATATCTGTCATGCGCTGTGGCTGACTGGACTCGAAGCGTGTCGCGGTCGATATGGTATAATTCCGGGACAAAGTGAAGCCCGAATGTCGGGAATGAGAAAAATGCCGACGGAAAATACTGCCTGGAATGAAGTGATTAGTATCAAGGCTCCCGGTAACCTAAAGAGACATCGTGCGAGCGTGATGACGAACTGAGAAGAGGCTCCAGACGTGCAACGTATTTGATGGGGCTTGGCAAGCGTTACTCGGCAGCCGCACATGAGCACGCGGGGACCGTTGTCAGCGTATGTTAGACGGGGCGGGTCGAAAAAATGAATGACCAATTGAACTGGCGGTAATGGTGCGGCACATTTCATTCCGTTCGTGCCAACCGAGCACTGTACACAGCTTGTTCCGATCATGGCTGGAAACGGAGACGAAGTGTCACAGGGTGTGTCCATTCATCCATGTCTGATGCAGGAGGTCCGTATCCGGCCGCATGTCGAGCGTTCGATCGGTGTGTCGGTACCAAGGAGGCCCCGCTGCCATGTGGGTTGTTATGGGTGGCCGCCCGTGTTCGTGTGGAAGAGGGGTAGAGCTGTGATCGCTTTAGTGGCACCGTCGGACGCAACGCCTTTTGGCTTGACGAAGACGTGATAGATCTGTGCTGGATTCAGGGACGTACCTGTTTTGTGTGGATGGCGTCGTGAAACTGATAAGTATGAATGGACGCGATGCTCCGATAGGCAACGTCTGAGCACTGGTCCTTTGATCATGCCTGTTCTGCGTGACAGTGGCGCACAATGGATGATGGTGGTGATGGTGGGTCGATAGCCACCTTGATCATGAAGATGTTCAGCGCGTGGTAGGAGCGCTCTGGTGCTGTGCCACATGGGCCACCAATCATTTTCGTCTCCGAATAGCTGACGTGGTCCCGAAACTGGCTACACCCTCAACCGGAAGGACGAGCGCGCGCGCTGATCAGCTCGAGGAGATCCCCCTGCACTCGCTGCATCGGTCGTCTCAGCCGCGTTCTCTACGCGCTTTTGCCATGAAGTTTAGGTACGACAGCACTTTCCCTCGTGTTGCGGCCAGCGCTTATCATTAACTACACACAGTTCAGCCCTCAAATTCAACGCCGTTGCAGACTGGTGGGACGAGTATATCGCGTGCGTCTTTCGTTCCGCCCGCAGCGCTCGCCATCATCACTGACTTGCACGCAAGCTACGACGTTCTCAAGCGTCATGTTTACCAGCTCGAAAAAGAACATCACCGCTTGAGTCGCTCGCATGTCGATCTTGAAGCCAACGAACGTACCGCACTCGTCGAGTACCCGGATTTTTCCGCCATCGAGGCCGTGTTCGTGCCACTTCTTGACTCGGAGCTTCGCAAGATTTCCCTGTTCTATGAAGAGAAGGAGAAGGAGCTGTTTGATGACCTACAAGCACTCGAGGATCTCGTCGCCGAGCAGGACGAAGCTGGCCTCGACGTCCAAGAGTATTATATGGACGACGACGCAGATGAAGAGGATGACGACGACGATGACGACGATGAGCAGATAGGCGGCGACGGCGACCATGTCCATTTCGAAGGTGGATCCTTCCCGAAGCGACGTCGGAGAAAGTCCAGCTCGGTCAGCCATCATCCGCGCAGTAGCTCAGGTGAGTCATCGAGCTCGTACCCGGTAACGACCCCGCTGATGTCTTGCGAGGTGTGCGGAATAACAATACCTCTGGGCATCGCTGGAGCGTTTCCTCCATCGAAAACGGTCACGATCTGGAGGCGCGTCCGTCTTCTTCTCGACTGCGTACCGACAGTGTCAGCAAGTCACCTATGGGACGCATCGCCGACAGACTTATGAACATGAGGGACAGCATCACGTCGCTTCCAACGCAGAGTGTGTGGACTGCGAGAACCAACTACGCTTGGGATATCCGTCTTCTGTTCAAGCGGAGGATTACTAACCTATACGTCTCTTTCTGCTGCCTAAAATCGTACGTCGAAGTCAACTACTCTGGCTTCCGCAAGATCTTGAAAAAGTACGTTGCGAGTACGTTCGCGTAAATCAGCTGTCTGACCTATTCGGTAGGTACGACAAAGTCACGTATAACGAGGTCAATCTGTATGCGCTACATCTTCGTGACTATCTAATGCGTTTTGTAGCTCAAGGACCGATATATGCACGACGTGGTAGAATGTCAGTTTCCATTCCTTCAGAGCTCCAAGGACAAGCTCGTAGCTGCAATCAATCGCCTCGTCGCCTTGTATGCCAAGTGCGTCACCGGCGACGACTCGTCCGCTGCTCTACAGCAACTCAAGGTCCATCAACGAGAACACATCGCCTGGGAACGCAACACTGTTTGGCGCCAGATGCTAGCGCAGGAGCGCCGTGGAGCGGCGGGTGTTTCTGACATGATGGGCGGAGGCATCCTTGTTCGAGAGGAGGAGGCCGGCATCGTCAACATCCCGACACCGCTCGGGGACCTCAAGTTCAAGCAGAAGCGAGCATTCCTCATCATTGCGACCGCCGCTTTTATTGTACTAATGTCTACAAACGTCATCAAGGATGGCCCCGAGGCGAACAAGTGCTTCGCCATCTTGATCTTCAGCACGATTATGTGGGCGTCCGAGGTCTGTGTGCGATGTGTATTGCATAGTATTCAAGTTGATGGCGTGTAGGCGATCCCGCTATTTGTGACCT
>JBBPQW010000618.1:0-15801 GCA_038092695.1 Boletus rubropictus
TCAATCAACGATTGATGCCCGTGCACAGGTTGACCATCCATCATGACGTTCACCTGAAACCCGAAACTAAAAATCGCGATTTTTCCTTCATGTGTCTGTAGTCACATGTCATGAGAGACAACTTTTCGAATAGTGTGAACCACTGGAGAAAAAAAAATCTGAGCTCTTCGACAGGACGGAGAACGGGGCACAAGAATCGGGAACTATTATCTTGGTAAAAGCATTCCGCCAACGTTATCTTTCGCTGGCAGAACCGTATCATCCAAGATGGGTCGATTCTCGGGGGAGGGGAGACGTCATCTAGTGGTGTCGAGACAGAAAGGTGTAAGCTTGGAAAACTGGAACTCTTGAAAGGACGAGTCGTTTCAGCCTGCGAACGTGCATGGGTGGAGGGTTAGTTGCGCAATCTTTCGAGGTGTTCCTGGTGCACCCAGGAGCATAGCTTCATAGTTGGAGTCCATCTGAGAGTTCGTCCCAGTACATGTTGCGGTAAAGGCGTCGTTCCCACATGATCGCGAGAAGAAAATGCCAAACTGGTTAGCGTCGATTAATCCCTCGAAGGTGGCCCATAGACTGAGACTTGTGACGTAGACCGCCAAAGCAATATTAAAGAACATGGTATACTCACCCTCATGCTGAGCAAAGCACGTCGTGAGGACGGAGAGCATGAGAATTGGTGCTCCTTCCTGGTAGCCTTGCTCCCCATAGGATCCAAGTGGCAAATAGAAACCGAGGTGATATCGGAAACAGCAACATCGGCAATTGGGGGTTCGATAATCCAAGTTCCGGAACGTTGTGATATAGTAGAACGACTCGTGAGCTCGACCGCGGCTTGTAGGGGGGCGGGACCGCGCGGACACTGGAAATTGGAAAGGTTTTACCATGGCTTGTTCGAACTGATATATATAGGGCCGGGAAGGCCACGCGTACCGCCAAAGCTGCTGGTTATAGCATCCGATCAGACCTACTAGGGGAAACACGACGCTCATTTGAGCCGTCAGAGCGACTCACCGACGTGAAACATGGAATTAAAAACGGTTGACATGGGACAGAACTCACCACGTATGTGAAAGCGACGTTGGTCACCTTGAAACGATGTGGGACTCTTGTAATAATTAACAAGAATGGTAACCTGCAAGAAGTAGCGGGAAAAGAAGCATTCTGTGACAGTGGGGGAGAAACAGATAGCAGTGAAACCCACAGTGCGACACGATCCAGGTCGAGTTGATACAGCGCAGATAACACTGGCGTGTTGTGGCATGCACCTTCCCACCAGAGTCGATGCAAATGCACCCAGCACACGGTTGCAGGTAGGCTAGGACAGTAGCAATCGTCCGATTCATGCAGCACCGCCAGTGATACCTACAGGAAGAAAGGATTGCAGGGCAATGGTGAAGACTGCAAGAGAACGAAAGAGTAACTCAAGAGACACGGATCATGTTTGCACTGGGATATTGTACTGGCATCTTTCGATGATACCTCAATAGCCAGATGCTGCTCCGAACATCGTTCTCACAGGTGTGTGAAGCTGGTCGTAGGATGAGAATGGGAGCTGCGATAATGATCCGGGATCATTGATCATAGGACGATCAGGGCCATCGCAGCCGGAAAAGCGATGGCAGCTGGGCCCCGGTTTACACCTACAGAGCCTGGTGAGACTACCCAGAAGTCGGCCGGCCGAGTTGTGGCATCACGCCTGAAAATAATACCATTATTAGACATGTGCGGCTAACGTCTATCATAATAATAAGTTTTTCTTACCCACTTCCTTTTCGAGTAACCCTTTAATTACAACTCTCGAATGGTCCCTGCTGATATTTTGGTAACAATTTGATCTGATGGCTTTAGGAGGATGTTTGTCCATGTTTTCTGGCTGAAAGTTGACCATAAGGTCCCTCTATCTGCATTTCAAGATAATCTGATGTGGACTGATTTGGTGGGGCCCACAGGAAAACCATGGGTCCATCCATTTATCTAGAGTCAGCCAATCGAATTCTGCAAAAGCCGTCGTCAAAAACATTACATTTCCGAGTACTCAACAGTATGATACTGCTCGGCCCGTTCTTCGGCAGCCCCATGTGGTGTCGTTAGGCTCCTACTCCTTACTGGTGGAACGGCTTGTTTCATTATTTCCGATGTACAGCACTCACGCACGAGATTCCATGTGATCAAGGAACGCACGGTTGGCACTTCTCCTCGGGATGGCGGGTGATGACCGACTCCGTTGGGCAAGCTTGATTTGATGATGGGCGTGCTCGGATTGAATAGGTGGGCCCTGCAGTTCATGGTACGCGTCGGAAACGTGAAACGCTTGCACTTGCAGTCGTCGCCTGCATTAATCTGTCCAAGTGGAGCAAAACGGTAGTTACCGCCTACAACCTCGTATCACACGGCAACCCGCGTTTCGTCGGCGGATGAGACCAGATGTTATGAAAGGTTCTGAAGAACTGCCCCCGATCCCGCAAGCACCGGACGCTCTCCAGTGAACAGGAGCGATGTGGGTCGTTTCAATGCGATACACCCAGCCACGTGAGTCGGTGATATGTTGACAACGGCACCGGTACGCGGCGAAGTGATACGCCAATGGGCGTTTAATCGCCATCTTGCCAGCCACAGCAGTGCCCAGGCTTATCCGTATCCACCGCCTGGCTGCGGAGCTGGCAACTACCACAGTTAGTGTAACTATACATGTTACGCCGTACGAGTCGGTCCCTTGTTCTTCACTTGCTCATTTTCCTCATCTTCCGGTGCCGTCGTTGGAATGGCCATACCCGTTCGCTATGTGTTGATAGTCGTTTTTCTTTTCGTGAGTACCGACAAGTTTAGCATGGTCTGATGGAATCTCAACGTGTTCGTACTGTGAGTCAGGTTTTACTTTTGGCTGCATTCAGAAACTACGACTTTCCAACGCCTGAAGCGCTGGCCACTTTAAACCCTTCTTCAAATTCAAGTCTTGGTCCCTCGCAGCTTTCAGATCCTACGCCACTCGCTGCGCTGGACGCAGGTAGAAAGGCAAATGCCACGTTTGTTATCCTATGTCGGAACTCTGATATCGCTGGAGTCATCGAGAGTGTCCGAAGCGTCGAAGATCGGTTCAACCGTGAACATCAATATCCATATGTTTTCCTGAACGAAGAGCCTTTTGATGATCAGTTCAAAAGGTTCTCCTCTAGCCGCGTTGCAGCGCAAAGTTTTGAGTTGACTCCATTAGGCGCATATCGGTGTTGTCGTCCGCCCGAATGGAGTTTGGGACCATACCACATGATCATTGGTATCCACCACCGTGGATTGATGAACAAAAGGCCGCAGATGCTATGAAAAAGATGGCCGAGGATAACATCATCTATGGGGGTATGTCATAGGTCCTCATGGGTATGTCGAATACCCGGTCATTGATTCATTTCATTTAGGTAGCCTTCCCTACCGTAACATGTGTCGGTTCAATTCCGGTGTGAGTACAATGTTGCGATGGTCCTAACGTGCCAAGTTGAGCATTTCGGCAAGTTTTTCTTCAGGCATCCTCTGCTTCAACGGTACAGGTGGGGGGTTTGGATTAGATGTCCATGCATTTTCACTTATTGTGGACGATACGGCCAGGTATTATTGGAGGATCGAGTGCGTTTCTTTCCCAAGCATCAATGAGAGAATAAGCGTAGGCGAACGAGATATAGGCCATCTGTCCGCTTTCATTGCGATATTCCCTCAGACCCTCTTAGATTCATGCAGGACCATAACAAGACCTATGGTAAGGCGAATATGATTACCTCGTTTTGCTACACACGTGGCGTGGTGCCAAGATATTAATATTTTTCAAATTCTTCGTCGACTGGAAACTCAACCAAGTTTTACCAGGTTTCACGATCTCACTGTATGAGTTCCAGGCGACGGTGCCCTCCCTGTGGGAGACGGTCAGAGGTGCGTGTGAGCGTGCGCTTGCGAGATTGTGCTCCATCGTTTCCGATGTGTCTTGTAGAATACGCGAGGGGACATTCGGAGACAGTGAATCCGCACAACGCCCTCGGGTTTATCTCTGACGATGGGGGAACCAATTATAACCTGTGTCATTGTGAGTAGCCACGACTGTCATTTTGTGTTGCGCTTATTTTTCCCGGGACGACGCTAGTTTGGTCCAACTTTGAGATTGGAGACATGGACTTTTGGCGAGGAGAGACATACATGTCTTTCTTTGAATTCCTCGACCGGGCTGGAGGTTTCTACTACGAGGCAAGTGCGCTGTGTCCTCCCTATCAGACCGGCATTAGCGTGTGAAGACTAATTGATTCGCACAGCGTTGGGGAGATGCGCCGGTGCACTCCATCGCCGCTGCTCTATTTCTTCCGCGTAACTCCATTCACTTCTTTGATGAGATTGGGTATGAGCATGCGCCGTTCACGCATTGTCCTGTCAATGGACAGCGCTGGACTGATGGCCGGTGCTCGTGCAACCCGGAAACGAGCTTTGACTATGAAGATTATTCCTGTCTACGGCGGTGGGAAAACCTGGTATCTTGATTTCCCATATCAGCCGTGCAAGAACATGGGGATAATCATCCACTGTCTATCTACATATGTACATAAACATAGCATGGGTTATCCCCGGGAGCCGCTAGTTTTGCCGAACTTGAAGTGGACTGAGATAGCGCCGTCGGTTGGCGAGGTGAGCCTCCGTGTGACAACGCGGTGGTAGCATGGCACCGTACCTGTGTGCTTGAGACCGATTCCACCGGCATCCTGAAGAAAGGCGCGTGGACATTGTCGGTTTCCTTTTTCGGTCAGGCCTCAACTCCCATGTGGTCGTAGGTTCAGGTCTGTTGTGGTAGAGTCACCAGCGCAGTGCCCCATGTCAACATGGCGCTGCTGGGGATCAAGAGGCTGCCACCTCCAGCAGCTCGACCGCATCATGTATCACGGTGCATTGCTAAACTTTATTGGTAGCGTAACCACGGCTTCAAGTTGTTGCGTGTCCTCATTCGAGGCATTACGTTACACTGGATAGGACCGCGTATAGCACTGGTAAGTGCCAGTCATTTGCGCATTTACGCAATTGCCGAGAGATACGGCAAGCTTAAGCGGTCTAGTTGGTTCAATGATGGCCCACTGGCGATGGAAGTCAAGCCCTGTGATTCTTCCCAAAAGCCGCGTTGGCCCACCAGACCACATATCGATCCACTGTGCGGCCCCGTCCAAGGCCACCATACAATCGCCCCCAAGCATCTTCTGTCTCCTGATCCTGCGATCGCCATGATTGTACCTTTGATCGAACAGGATGCCCGCTCGGGAGCTGCTCGGGATCTGGCTATACTATTTTTGGTGAGTGACGAGAACTTTTGGAGCCACTGCGTCTTCCGGTCGGGAATTTTAGACAATGGAGTAAATTACCAGTCAGTCATTGCCTTGTGCTACAATTTCACGGGCGCATATTGTCGTACTGAGAACCGCCACTTACGCCGCATTATGCTAACATTTGGTCATTTACAGCCTCAAGGCGGTCAATTCGGCTCGCCAACAAATCGTTTCCGGGACGGCTCAAAGTTAGAACCATCTCAGCATCGAGGGTCTTATCGAACTATAAATGATGCGAAATGCGGAAGGGCAAAGGCCAGTTAACCAATCACCCCCTGCAGTTTCTCGCAATCCCTTCCTCCTTCGCCGACTTTTTCTACTACTCTTCATCGTCACTCAATAGATTTTTCATCAATGGCTCCAGTTGCAACTCTCATCGACGTCCTCGCGTATGCCGCTCAGCGGTATCCATCTCACGAGCTCAATTTCGTCTCTTCCACCGCCCATGACTCCATGAGGACCACGACTTTCCGCGCTTTCAACCAGGAAGTGCGCAACATCGCTCGTGCACTCGTAGAATTAAACAAGCCTGCTGGGTCCGTCATCATTCTTTATTCGACGGAACACGAGGACAACATGGCCGGTATCTGGGCCTGTCTCCTCGCCGGTTACATTCCGTGCCTGCAGCCTCCTCTCAGTGCTCAGCAGTCCCACAAGGAAGCCCACATCGCCCACATTAAGAACGTTACTCGCTCGGTTACCTGGCTCACTAGCGAGGCCGGTGCTGATCAAGTGAGATCTATTCCCGGATTGGAGATCCATCTCCTTCCCGAAGTCAGGATCGCGTCGGAGGGATACCGCGTGCCTGCTGACTGGGCCGCGCGCGCTGTCAAGCCTGACGATGAGGCCGTTTTCTTCATGACCTCTGGGTCATCTGGGTTCTCCAAAGTCGTCGTGCATACCCACCGAACCATGTTGGCTGCTTGTTCCTCTAAGGTGAAGGCCTATGGATTGACTTCCAAGTCCAACACCATGAACTGTGAGTCTATTGGTCTTGGTTGTTCTTCTGATCTGACGTGTCATCAACAGGGGTTGGTCTCGATCACGTTGCTGGTACACTCGAGATGACCGTTAGCGCTCTGTTGGCCGGTGCACCTCTGACCCACGTGCACTCGTCCCTCATTTTGTCCGATCAATTGGCCTTCCTTCGTCTCATCGAGTCCAAGTCCATTCAATTTACCTTTGCCCCCAACTTCCTCTTCGCCAAGCTTGTTCGGGATCTGGAAAAGAAGACTGAGCTCTTCGGCACCTTTGACTTGTCCTCTCTCAAGCGCATAAACAGTGGTGGTGAGGCGGTCGTCTCATCGACTGCAAAGGCCTTTGTCGCTACCCTCAAGAACCTGACTCGTGAACCCTCCAAGTTGTCTTTTGTTGTCGCTTCTGGATTCGGTATGACGGAGACTTGGTGGGTACCGAATGTTCTGTGAAGGGGTATCGCGCTAACAATTTCCCTGCAGCGCCGGATGCATCTTCAGCCACGATAACCTCGCTGTGACCGAACCCAAATTCGAGTTCTTGGAACTCGGGAAGCCTAACCCAGGGTGTGAGATGCGCATCGTCAGCCCCGAGGATGGTGTCACCGTTCGTCCCGAAGGCGAGAGTGGAGAGCTTCAGATTCGCGGACCCATGGTGTTCGTTCGCTACCTCAACAACCCCCAGGCGACCGAGTCTTCGTTCGTTGATGGTTGGTACCGTACCGGCGATATGGGTATCATCGAAAATGGCTCCTTGAGACTCAGCGGACGCATCAAGGAAACTGTCATTGTCCACGGTGTATCCTACGGTCTTCCTGAGCTCGAGACGCACCTTCAGACTGTGGAGGGTGTCACCCATTCCTTCCTCGCCGCTGCGCCTTACCGTGCTCCCGGGCAGCAGACCGAGGGCTTCATTATCTTCTACTCGCCTACTTTTGACCTGTACGGCACGGACGCAGCCGACAAGTTGTCTGCCACTCACCAAGCGCTGAAAGACATTTCCGTCAAGATGATTACCCTTCCTCCTCAGCACATCGTTCCTATCCCCCTTGACCAGATGGAGAAGACTACTCTCGGAAAGCTCTCCCGTGCCCGCCTTATCGCCCGATTCAATCAGGGCGAGCTCACCAAGCACATCGCTCGTGCTGAGGAGTTGATCCAAGAGGCTCGCGGAGCCACATATGTCGCTCCTGCGACTGAAACTGAGAAGACTCTTGCCAGCATCTTCGCTGACATCTTCAGTGTGGATGCTGCGGATATTTCTGCCACGGACAACTTCTTCGAATTCGGTGGTAGCTCCATTGATCTCATTCGGCTCAAGAAAGAGGGTGAAACCGCATTTGACATCGACGACATCCCGACCCTCCAGATCTTGAAGCACCCTGTCGTCTCGGACCTCGCCAAGTACGTCGAGGCTGCAAGGTCCAAGAGTCTCGGCACAGAAGAGTACGATCCCATCGTGCCTCTTAACCTCAGTGGTAACAAGACACCCATCTTCATGGTTCACCCCGGTGTCGGTGAAGTCCTCGTCTTCGTCAACCTCGCCAAGTATTTCCAGAACGAGCGGCCCTTCTATGCATTCCGTGCTCGCGGCTTTGAACCCGGACACTCAATGTTCACATCTATGGACGAGATGGCTACCTTGTACGCTCAATCTGTCAGGCGGGTTCAGCCTCACGGGCCCTACGCTGTCGCTGGTTACTCATATGGTGGTGTCGTTGCCTTTGAAGTTGGCAAGCGTCTCGAGGCTATGGGAGAGGAAGTCAAATTCGTCGGTCTCATCAACATTCCCCCACGTATCGCTTACCGCATGCACGAGATTGATTGGACGAGCGGTTTCCTTAACTTGGCCTACTTCCTCAGTCTGGTACCGAAAGAGCGTGCAGAAGAGCTCCATGATCCTTTCCGGCTCATGTCCCGCCAGGAGCAATTGGAGGCTATGTTCAAGATGGCTCCTCCTGAACGTATTGTCGATCTGCAGCTCACACTCCCGAAACTCAACCACTGGGTCGACGTTGCTCAATCGCTTATCGACTGTGGTAGGCCTTACGAACCAGCCGGCTCAGTTGGTAAGTCTTTCCATGGTCATGTCTTGAAAGGCGTTGCTCATACACTTTGTTAGATTCCGTTGACGTGTTCTTCGCCGTTCCTCTTCGTGGATCCAAGGATAACTGGTTGAACAATGAGCTTCACCCTTGGAAAGCATTCACCCGCAACGAGGCCAAGTTTACGGATGTCCCAGGAGCACACTACACTCTCATGGACATTGACCATGTTGCCGGGTTCCAAAAGATATTCAGGAGTCGTCTTGAAGCTCGTGGCCTCTGAGTTCCGCAACACATCTAGCCGGCAGGGACTGTAAAATGGTAGATTTTAGAAATGCCTATACATATTATTACGTGATTCCCCCCCTGTTGTTGTGATAGCCCAGGGTGTGTACGTTGTTAGAGGTGTTCTATTATTTCTTGCTAGAGAACAAGCCAATGCATATTGTTTATGTAAACATGATTTGTCCGAGTCGCGCATACGCCTCAGCTCGACCAGTGCTCCATTTAACTTCTCATTCTCTACGACGAGCCTCTCGGTACTAGACGAGCTCTTCCGTTTGTAGCCATCTTCGAAACGATTGGAAGGCGTCGAAGTACTAGTCAAAGCAAGAATGAGCTCACTAGCATTCCTCGTGACGGAGTTGCAGGTAGCTGCTTGACGCATTCGCTGCATGGGAATGGCATTACTGATGCATCATCGCATCATAGTCTTTGGCCAGCGAGTCCAGAAGGAAACATCCAGAAATACGCGAGGTCAGACAACCCACCGCTCCAAGCTCCAACTAGCCCTTACTCACGCTCGCACAGGCAGCGGAGAAATCGCTCGCTATTCTCAGGTCGTCCCCGGAGCAAGCCACAGCTTCACTCGCATCTGGTGGGTTCGTGATTCGTGTGCTTTCGTTCTCTGTCTGTCTGTCATCTCATCTTTGGAAGACGGTGCACAGTCCGATGATCTCCTTCGTCCGGTCTTTATGGGATGTGCAACCAAGAATGCAAAAGTCGTCGCAATATCGCTCGGGTCGCTTCAGCGACTCATTGCGCTCAAGGCAGTTCCTCAGTCCGCAGTCCCGTTGATCATCAACACGATGAGCGATGCCATGAGTCAGGGCGTCGATATTCAGCTCCGGATTCTGCAAACGCTCGTTTCCCTTATAACGAACTTCCCCTCTGTTCATGGAGAATTGCTGGGCGAGGTATGTTTTTATGCCTCTGATATCAACGAAAAACACGACCTTTCGAATGTGGTATACAGGCTCTACTCTTGTGCTTCAGGTTGCAAGATTCTCGGATTGCGGTCGTATCGTCTACTGCCGCTGCCACGCTTCGTCAACTAGTGATGTTTGTCGTTGACAAGATGCTCGAAGAGGACAAGCAAGATTCTGTGGATCTCGAACTAGTGGAGCATGTCACTCTTCCTGATGGAACTACGGCGGCAATGGGAACGTTTGCAAGAGACGCATACTCTGTCTTTGAGGATCTGTGTCTGCTTGCCAACTCGGAGAAACCTTACTTTCTCAACCTTGAGCATCTACACAAGACGTTTGCACTCGAGCTCATCGAGAGCGTCCTGACGAACTATCACGAGCTTTTCCGGAAGGTATACATGTCTCTACTTCTTTATACGAGTTCATCCTTGACCACCGCATCGCAGCACGAACAACTTTTGATGCTTCTCAGACACCACCTTTGCCCGATGTTGCTCAAGTCACTGTCAGATAGAGCCGTTTTTCCACTCACGCTCCGATGCACGCGCGTTGTCTTCTTACTTTTGAAGCAATTCTCGTTCGAGCTGAAGACTGAAGCCGAAGTATTCCTCATGTTACTGATCAGGATGATATCCGATGATACGGAATCGACTCCGAGTGACCATTCTGGTTCTCGCCCTGTTTGGACAAGAGTGCTTGCTATGGAGATTATGCGAGGGTGTGCTCGTCCAGTCTCACTCGACGTGAGTCATCCATGCTAACAAAGCACTTTCACAGCCTTTGTAGCGATGCAGAGTTGATTCGCAATATCTGGGATCGCTATGACGCCGAAGAATCTGGTTCCAAAGTCTTTTCGTCGTTGATCAGTTCATTGAAACGCTTGGTCACTGAGAGGCCTGCTCTACTTGGCGTGAGCTCGCAGATGATGGGGATTGGGGCGCTCTCCCATTCTGAATCGAGTTATGCCCTCGACGTTGGAGGGGTAGCGGGGATGGTAGCAAATGCAGCTGCCACTGCAGCGAGTGCGACTGTTTCTGGCGTTGTCGGGATGATGGGCGCTGGGGCTGGTTTGAACGTACAAACGTCAGCGATGAAGCTGCAATGGTATGTGTCCTTCCTCAGTTTCTCATCTTGATACTAGAATGAACGTCGGTATAGCATAGATCAACTGGACAAGGCAGACTCGCCTCCGATACCGGAGTCCTATGTCTATCTCCTCGGTGTACAGTGCATCGTCTCGTTGTGCGAAGGTTTCGCTTCTTTCACTGGTCCTCTTTACACCTCCGTTGTGGTACAGCGCCCACGTGCGGCTGGAGACCCCGTTATCCGTGCGCCACCAGCCCTCGATTTGGCTACCCTCCCTCCGGATGAACCTGCGACGCGACACCTTCACATTGTTCGCTCGATGGTAGACAACGGCTGGCCAGCCCTACTGGCAGCCTTATCTTTCGTCATATCTACCAACCTTTCTGACGAACTCTTTGTTGATGTCCTCACGAGCTATCAGGCGATGACAAACGTTGCTGGAATGCTCGCGCTGACAACTCCCAGGGACGCATTCCTCACGAGCCTCGCGAAATTTGCCATCCCGTCGCGCGTGGTCGCGAGCTTGGAGTCGTATATCGAACCTCCGACACCCCGTTCGGGAATATCACTGTCCGAAAACTTGGGACTGACTTCCCCGTTGCAACCCCCAGGGTTATCGGAACGGAACCTCGTCTGCTTGAAAGTGTTGGTATCAAGTGCCCTTTTCCTCGCAGGAAGTCTTGGGGAGAATTGGTACGGTATCATGGAGGCGCTTCAAAATGCGGACTATGTCCTCACGATGAAAGGTTCACAGCCTTCTTCTGGAAGAAGAGGAAGTACGTTCATTGGTGGTCCTAACACGCCGACCCGGTCGGTCTCTGGGCCAATAGGTGGTACCTCCGAAGCAGCGAAATCATCGCACCCACCACAACCTGCACGACATTCGTTATTGGCAGATGTCGACCCAGACAACCTCCAGCTTGCCATACAGCGTCTCTTCGAAGCTTCCAAGAATTTAGAGGATTCGGCTTTCCAGGATTTCGTGAATGCATTGTGTAAGCTGAGCTCGGAGATGATTGGGATGCAATCTGATGCAACGGAGGCGCTTGGAGAAGCTGAGAGTACAGACGAACTCGCTGGTTCTGTCTCTTCTGCCGCCCTTTCTCCTCGAAATGATCTTCTTCATCGGAGGCGCGTCAGTGGCATCCATTTACCGAGGACTTTGGTGAGTTTGGTTTACACGGTCGTCAGCAGCGACGAGCTCATCATGTTTCATTGCTTTGAAAGCGTTCGGGTGACTTTGGAGTGGAAAGACTGGGTACAGTCGCCATGCTAAACATCCATCGACTCATCTACCGAGCTCCAGAAATCGCCTGGAACACGACCACTGGGCATCTACTGTCTATTATCAGCCTCCCTTCTGCACCCCAAGCCATCCGTGTTCAGGCTGCCCGCGTCCTCGACGAGATATTGGTCATCGTTCCCCGAAACCTGTCGAGCACTGGAGATCTCCAAGCCAAGGCCCAGTGTCGTGTGTTGAACGTCCTTTCTAAACAGATCGTACCTGCACCAGAGGCTGGTGCTGCTGGTACGAGTACGAATGTCGAGCTACGCCGAATGGGGCTCGAGGCGTTGCATGAGATACTCCAGGCATCTGGACACACGCTCGTCATCGGATGGGGTAGTATATTTGAAATGCTTGGCAGTGTCTGCAAGCCGCCCCTCCTCATGCGCACGCTCTCTAGTGATTCGGTGAGCACGTTGTCATTGCAAGATCATCGCCCCAAGCCGCTTCCTTTGGGATACAATAACGAACGTGGGTATACGGCCCTCGTCAAGATCGCTTTCCAGTCTCTCAAGTTGGTGTGTGATTCTGTGTCGTCTCTCTCGCCGGAAGATCTTCGGCTGTGTATCAGCACGTTGGGTCAGTTTGGTCGACAGGCGGATACGAACATTGCGCTCACTGCGGCCGAGAGCTTGCTCTGGAGTGTCTCCGATTCTATACAGTCCAAACGAAAAGACGCGGAAGAAGAGCCAGAGTACAGTGCGCTGTGGATGTTCCTTCTTCTCGAAGTCCTTGGTTTGTGCACCGATGCCCGCCCCGAAGTTCGCGTCGGCGCCATTCAGACGTTGTTCCGTGCAATGCAGCTCTACGGTGCGACGCTCAGTCTAGACACGTGGAACGATTGCATGTGGAAGATCACGCTCCCGTTGTTGGATGCGATCTCCTTAGAAACGCGACGTGTTCCTTCTGAGAGCGCTGGTCCACCCTCGGCGCATCCGTCGGGGTCGACGCCGGATCAGGCTTGGGATGAGTCGAAAAGTCTGGCGCTGCAATCGATTGGATCCATTATCAAAGAATTTATCGTGCCCAAGATCATGCACCTATCGACGTTCTCGGAAGCTTGGAAAGTCTTCGTCGCGCACATTCAGGATACGGTTCTCCTGGACCGACGGCCGCTCAGTGCGCCTGCCCTGCAGTGCCTCGACAAGGCCATTGGATCGCTGTCTGAAGCCATGGATGAAGCTATGCAGCCTCACGTCGCAGAAGCGTTGGAGTGTGCATGGCAAGCTTGGAATGATATCGGGGGTGCGGTGTTACAGGCCGGCACGTCGCATTTCTCGCCACGGCATGCTAGCAATGTGATGGTGACCGGTTCCCACCGTGCGTTTACGCAGGAAAGTTTAGTGGCATATCTCGATGTTGCTCGAACAATACGGCGGATAAGTCGGCAGCATATGCGTGGGGAATGGTCGCTGGCGCGCTTGATGCGTCTAATGGAGATTTTGAAAGGTGGGTCGTGCTTGGATGGGTGGTGGATGTGTTGCGTCATATCTGACGTGGGATTGGTTAGGCGTCCTCACGTATCCCAACTCTCCGGATTACAGACCGGATGTGGACGCGTTGACGCCGGTGCAGGTGAGTGAGAGATGATGGGGTGTTGTCCTTTGTTATGGCTCGGCATTCATGGGACCATCTCAGGCGTCTGTCATTGATATCGTTCAAGCCATCGACCTTGCCGAGTCCGGCGTACCGTCGCTGATCATGCGAGACCTTTCTGAATTCAGTGCTCTCGCCTTTTTCGCAGGGTTCCATACCCCCTCTACGCTCGTGTCTATTCCTAAATCACCCGTTACGCCTGTGCCAACGTCCGCGCGCATGCACATCACGTACATTGCACTGTCAAAAAAGACAATACCAATGCTCCTAGAGTTATATATGCGGTTCAAGGATCACGCGGAGATATATGAAGACGGGACGCTCGAGGCCGTTCTCTCGGTAAGTGAGCGTGGACCCGTCTAGGTCCCCCGTTGCGTTATTAATGTGTCGCGCACGTCTGCTGGGCATCTCCGCTACGCGTGCCTAGGCTTACGGGATCCCAATCAAGCTCAAGTATGATTGCCCTGCACCATCCAAGTTTGGCAAGGACGTACCACTGTGGAAGACAGCGACGACGTGCTTTTTGCGTATCGTGACGGAGTGTGTGAGGGCATTGTTGAGATTGGGAGAAGGTGCGTGTTTGATTTTTTTTCTTTTCTTTTTCTTCTTTTTTGGCGTGTTATCGTCGGGGGTGTTACTTACTCGGAAATTTGTTCGGCAGCGATATCGGATACACGAGTAGAAGTTATTTGGAGGCAGATTATCGAAGGTCTCAGGGGTGGAATCACCGCGGATTGGTATGTGGCTGTGATACTGATTTGTTTCGTGAACTGGACGCTTCTTGCTGCAGCTCTCCAGCGGAAATGTTTAGTCTAGAAGAACAGGAGGTGGAAGAGAATTTTGATCTTGCCCTGATCAGCTCGCTCGAGATCGATCTCGTGCCTCACTTGGGCGGCTCACGCGTCCCTGACTACCTCGTCAGTCAACTCGCCAAGATCCTTCATCAAGGCAGCCAATTATACAGGTTGCCATTTCACACGCCGCGGTCGGGTTCACCGATGGGCCTTGGGGACTGGAGCAACGCGGGCTCGTCGTGTAACTCGCGGGAAGAATTTGAAAAGATGGATTTGGAGGGTCTAGGAAGTACGGCGACGGGAGAGGTTGTTCCGAGAGAGCGCTTTTCGTACTGGTGTTTCGATTTGCTGTTTCTGATTTGTTCCAACGTGACGAGCGGTGCGTACCTTTTCAAGGGGGTTCTCTTGGGTAGGAGTGTTTGATGACAATGTCCCGGATTGACAGATCAAGAGACGGCGAGGAGGAGAGTGGCTGCGTTGTGTTTGCCGTTGTTACTGGGTCGGTGTAAGACGGCCATGGTGAGTTATATCGCGGACGAGGCGCTCCGCGGTAGCTTGCCTTTCCCGAGGTAATTTTGGATCGTCCACGATGCGGTGCTCTCTGTCTAGGATCGCTCATTGGATTTCTTTCAGGGTTCGTGAAGACGAACTGCTCTATGTATTGCGCAAACTATTGGATCTACGGCTATGGCCTGGCACGCTGTGGGCTGCATTATCTGACGCACCGTCGGCAAACAGCATGTCGCTACCTGGTACGTCTCATACGTTTAACAAGCTCTGACGCATTGTCATTTATGATTTGGAAATTAGCTGTCGACCCTAGTCTACCTCCATCTGCACTCGTCGCGGATGTCGTGCAACGGTCGTCTGTTGCACATTTGTTCTATTTTTATCCGATATTGTGTGAGATTGCGTCGATACCACGAAAGACGCCAGCTGCATGGATTGTCACAAATTCCATGGCGGGTGCTCGAGATCAAGGAGAGAAGGTTCCACAAGGTCGTATCGGGGCACCGGAGGGCGATGGGAAAGTCGTTGAAATTGATGCGAGGGCGCTGGCGAGGGAGTGCCTTGGAGTCCTTGGAAAGGAGATGGGTGCGAAATAGGTATGCCCATAGTTGTTTTCGCGTGGATGGGTCCAACAATCAGGCATGGTAGATATGATCTACAGGTATTCGTGGAAAACTTACCTGGACACCGTTAAATGACAACTTTTTTTTGTTTTTTGTTTTTCCTTTCCTTCCCGAGTTGTAGATTTTTGTTTAGAAAGCGTACGACGACGACTGCAGTTCTTGACCACCCGCTACGAAGCGTCTGACTCTCAGGGCCGTATGAACATGACGACGGTGCACTACTAGGCGGGGTGGGCATATCCACACCGATATCGACCTCTTTGGCACCCAAGACCTCCAACAGATCGTTGCGTCCAAACATGTGCGCAGTCTCTATCGCCGTTGGCTTTCCGAGTCTC
>JBBPQW010000619.1:0-15782 GCA_038092695.1 Boletus rubropictus
TTTCCCTGCTTGGATTAATCTCTTTGATAACCCTTGCCACAGTGGACTTCCCCAGACCAGTTTTTGAGGATATGTTTCCAGCAGAAAGACCAGATTCAGAGAGATAGAGGATATGGGCTCTAATAAAGGTAGAAATGGGCTTTGTGGCGAAATATGGTTAGCTGGGTGGTATTTCTGCTCTTTATAGTGCCCAGGGTTATGTAAATTACATAATGCGACAGGGTTGAAGCATAGCATCTATCAGAACATTATGTTATTTACCAAAAGATGACTGATAACATCATGGTCAAATAAGTGTCCCAATGACATGTCATTTTGAAAATGTTATATCTCAGTGCCATGGCAACCAAATCACATAACTAAGGGCTCATTTTTAGGGTAGGAGTTAGGACTATTAATGACCCTGCAAGGGTCAGAGCTGATATATTTTGGTTCTTTTGCAAATATCAAGTCTTTCCAAAATGGCCAAACATTGGAACACTTATTTGAGCCACTGTATGACCCTGCCAAGACTATAGATATGTCAATGAACACACAATCAAGGATGCCTACCCCCTCCCACTTATCTCCAACTTCATCAACAAACTAAAGGACACAAATGTCTACACAAAGTTTGACATACAATGGGGATATAACAATATCTGAATCAAGGATGGAGACCAATGGAAAGCCACCTTCATCACGCATAAGGGGCTTTATGAACCAACAGTTATGTTCTTTGGACTCTCAAACTCACCCCCCACATTTCAGAGATTCATGAACAACTCCTTTAGGAACATGATAGCAGAGGGCTGGCTGGTGATTTACATGGACAACCTGCTAATCTTCTCAGGTGATATGAAGACTCACGAAGAACGAACACAACATGTCTTAGCACACATGAAAGAACTCGACCTGTGTCTCAAGCTCGAGAAATGCCACTTCAACTGTTCAGAAGTTGAATACCTCGGCATGATCATTAAGCAAGGACATGTCGCGATGGATCCTGTCAAGGTAAAGGGGATTGAAAACTGGCCAACACCGACAAAAGTCAAGGATGTTCGATCATTTTTGGGGTTTGCTAACTTTTATAGATGATTTGTACCCCACTACTCTGACATCGCCAGACCCCTTACCCCTCCTTGACCTGATGAAGAAGAACCACCCATGGGAGTGGATGACATGACACGATGACACCTTCAAATGGCTGAAAACAATCTTTACAGAAGAACCAGTTCTGGCAATGCCAAACCTCAAATGACCATTCACTATTGCGACAGATGCCTCCAAATATGCCACTGGAGGGATATTATTACAGACTGACACCAACGGAGAATGGCATCCATGTGCCTATATCTCCCAGACTTTCACTTCTGCTGAATGAAATTATGACATTTTCGATAAAGAATTGCTCGCTATCATATGGGCACTAAAGACTTGGCATCATTACCTCCAAGAAACGCCACATAAGGTGATGATTTTCACCAACCATAAAAATTTGACATATTTTAGAAAACCACAAAACTTAAACCAATGACAAGTGAGGTGGCTATTAGACCTTGCAGATTATGACTTTCAGATGACCCACATACCCAGAAAACTCTTATCTGGCCCTGATGCTCTTTCTAAATGACCAGACTTGATACCACAGAACAACGATGACAACACAGCAATAACACTCCTTCCCCCATCGGTCTTTGTGAACCTAGTCAACATAGCCCTACAGGACAAGATTTGTCTTTCAACCCCCAATGACCCAGTAGTCCTCATCATTCTTCGATGCATGGAGGGTGTTCCATTATTCCTCCGAGACTGACTCTCAGACTGGAAATATGACACTGGTATCCTTATGTATCAGAACCATGTCTACATTCCCCTCGACCACCGCAAAGCTGTAGTTGAACAGAATCACAACCATGACGCTGCCAGACACCCCAGCTATTTAAAGATGCAACAACTCGTTGCTAGAGAATATTGGTGGCCCAGCCTGGCTGCCTTTGTTCGGAAATATATTGAAGGCTGTGCAATTTTCCAGCAGAACAAGGCCAACACCCATCCTACCACAGCTCCCCTGACTCCGATCCCCTCCCATGCATCACAACCCTTCCAATAGGTGTCATGTGACTTGATAACCAACCTCCCCCGATCCGATGACTTCAACTCACTTCTGATTGTGGTAGACCATGGGCTTATGAGGAGGGTAATTCTCTGCCCCACAAAGAAAACGATCGACTCAGCTGGTATTGCCATGCTGTTCTATGAGAAGATCTACACTCGTTTTGGCCTTTACAATAAGATAATCTCCAACTGAGGCCCACAGTTCGCCTCCACCTTCATGAAAGAACTAGGATGACTCCTCAGATATGACCTTGCCTTATCAATGGTGTATCATCTCCAGACTGACAGAGAAATGGAACGAGTTAACCAGGAGATCGAAATATACCTGTGCATTTACTGTGGATCAAACCCCACCTCATGGGCCAAAAAGATTCCCATGGCAGAATTCATGCATAATCATTGATCCCACTCTATGACTGGTCAATCCCCATTCTTTCTCATAATGGGATACGAACCCCGCTCCCTTCCCACAGTCATCTCCAACACAAGTCATCTCCAACACAAACCTTCCCGCAGTTGAAAACTGCCTGACATGACTTTCCGCAGCTCAGAATGAAGCCCTTGCTGCTCATGAACTAGCACAAATGACAATGAAACAACAAAACCAACACTTATTTACTCCCTTTGCCAAAGGGGACAAAGTTTGGCTAGAAGCGTGCAATCTAAAGTGCCACATCAAAAACCCAAAGTTTGCCACGAAACGAGAAGGACCTTTTATGATAACCAAGGTTCTATCTCCGATCACCTACTGACTTCGACTTCCAGAATCTTGAAAAATCCACCCCATCTTCCATGCTTCTCTTTTATCACCCTATTGCAAAAACGATGTACACGGGCCAAACTTTAAAAAGCCACCACCAGAACTTATAGAAGGGGAAGAAGAATATGAAATAGAAGTGATCCTGAGTCACAAAGGATCCCCAACCCATCGGAAATTCCTTATCAAATGGAAAGGATACCCGTCGGCCGACAACTCATGGGAACTGGAAAGTTCCCTAGATAATGCCCCTAGATTGCTAAAAGCCTATAAAAAGGCACACCCACACTCATTCCCTTGAACTGAAACCACCACCATTGAAGATGAATACCACCCTCGAACACCAATATGCCTGCCACCTCAAAGATCCCATGACCAAACCCAGCCTTCAGGCCATGACTGCCCCACTTCTAGACCCATCCTATGCACTTTCCCTTTCTCATTCTTTAGACACTAATTCTCCTTTAGACGTTTTCTATAGAGCTTTTTTAGCAAACCAGTGTGTTGCCCTCTGTCTGGATCATATTCTCATGAGGATGCCCAAACCCCGCAATGACCTGCAGAAGAAGCAGGTGTACACGTGTCAGATGGCACTCCAGATGGCTCAGCATGCACACAACAAGATTGAGGATCAACTCCTCATTGGAATGGACCAGCTTAGAATGGAAGACATACTCGAGAACCTATCGAAGCACCACTCCCATATTTGCCCACCATTCAACTGCACCTTGTCTCCTGATCCGATCCCCATTCCACCGTATAGAGACCCTTCCCCATCTCCCACAAACACCATCCCTATCTCACACGGAAGATACACCCCAGACGATGCCATCACTCCTGTCCTTATTGAAGAAGAGGCCCTTGTGCTCGACCAATTGGAATGCCAATCTATCGAAGAAGACCAACAACAGGCAATTGCACTAGCACCACTACCATCCTCTGACCCCCACTTCCCAGATGCATGCTTCATCTGTCAACAACTAGGTCATATTTGCATAAAGTGCTCCCTCTATCAATGCCCTCTATGTCTTCGCTGGCAACCAGGTCATACCCAAGCAGCATGCCCACTTCAACACAGAGGAAACTCTTCCTCTTCTGGCAGCTCGTCCCGATCTTCCTGCTCCTCTCATCATAGGTGATTCCCCTACTACCGACCACATACTCCTATCTCAGACAACTCTGACCCTGGTGACGATGTCATTGATAATGTCGGGTATTCCAACATCACCGGGTCCCCAGTAGGAGGGGGATACATTGATTTGTAAAGGTTGGGTAACCTTTTCCCTAGATGGAGGGTAATGTTACGGTTCATTCTTTTCTTCCTTTTATTTCTCGCTATATGCAAACTGTATAACCACTTAGCTGTTCCCATGGGCACATGCTTATCTTTCAGACTTCTCACTCGGCCAATGCCTCGGCTATGAGCTTCCCTTATTTTTTATCTTCTTATCGTACAACTCTTTGGCCAATGGCCATTCCACCTCTTATTGTTTATCTTCAGCCAATGGCCATTCTCTCTCAAGTCATACAATCTTCTTATTTCCTTTTACATACTTGGTCCATGCTCAGTTTATACCAATATATAAACTTTGCCATGTATACAGTACTCCTTAGACTAGATCTACTTGGATATACTACTAAATCCTCACGACTGACCTTTGACTTGTTCAACCAACCTTCGACTTAGTCCCTATCCCAAATCCTCCATTGCAGTTGGGGGTTGAGCTGCCAAGCACTCAGAATGATACAAGAGGATTAGCTCTCAAGTCTACGTTTGTTCCTACCTGGTCCAAGCGTAACAAAGTCCAGGCCATCAATGACATCATCATGACACATTTCCATTATGATCCAGGCTTTCATAGCCTGCAACCCTATGCTTAGTAAGCTGATGTTACTATGACATCACTATGACATCATACCCTATATCCATGCCTGCCCTAAACAATGTAGTTAGTATATAAGTAGTCAATCCCCCATGTATACTCCTTAAGTTAGGAATTCTCATTGCATAGTCCATCACAGTGTTTCTATGTGTGGTCTGATATAATTCCTAACTTACTCCCTTATCTCTGCTCTTCTCAGATTGTAACCTGGACAGTTGAGTTTTTATCCCCCTGCAAGTCCTTGAGCACTGTGCCATGTTGGTGTATCTCTGAAGAGCACCCCACTTCTATCAACCCTTGCCTATGCTCTCTTCGCTTCAAAGAAGAGTAGTATTTGTGAAAGGACAAAGCCAGGTGGCTAGAGCCAAGTAACATCCCCTGTTCCATTCCCCACCTTTTGGTTGGCACTGCACCTCACATGTCCAACTACATGAGCCTGTGCATACAGTGGCTAGTGCCTGTCCACTTGACAGACAGCAGTTTACATCTGTTATCATGTAGTCATATCCTTGCTCAGGGTTATACAGAGCAGACACTGGTATTGCCTATCCCCTATCTGTGCTGGGGCTGCTGAGGTATTTGTGGATAGACAACATACGTAGTCCACCCATTGCTAGCCCTTGGGCAGACTAGTCATAAAACTCAGCATTAACAAGTTGTTTAACACCAGTTTCATGCCATCTACCAAGTTTCCAGGGACTTTGGTCTATAAAAGTCACCTATCCACAGACACCTCTACCTGCAAGTGGTGAGAAGAAGACCAGGAGTCCATCCCGACAAAGAAGAAAAGAGTATTGCTTTCAGATTTGTATGAGTGCTAGTGCACCATATCCCTCCACATGCCCTCAGTTTAGAGCTCAGAGAAGTTGATTAGAGGACTTTGAGTGCTCGGACAAAGCTATCCTTTGTATTCCCCTGGCAGTTACCATGACATCCACCCCATATTTGTTACCCCAATTAAGCAAACTTGGACTACCACTCGCCGCCATGTCCTTTTTGTACCAAGATGAGTCTGTAGCCTTTGCCCTCTGATATGAGAACTAGAGAGAGGCATATAAGAAAGAACCAGCCGCACATCCTAACCCACCCAAACCCCTGACCTACACACAATACAGGTTGCAGAAAGCTTTAGAGCAATCAGAGAGGATGCCACAATCATCCAGAGCCAGGCCCCCAACTAGGAAACAGAAGGAGAAAAAGCTGATTTGATGAGAGGAAGACTAGGATGATCTATCCAACAACCCAGACTCTTCTGACCCTGGAGAAGAACCAAGGGGGCTGCTCCCCCCTTTGAGGCCTCAGAGCCCACAGGTTCAACCTGGTCCATGCCTCAGGAAATCATTTGTGCCCAAGCCTTTCAGATTTGAAGGCAAAAAAGCCAAATACAAGACCTGGCTCACAAAACTCAAAAATTACTTCTTGGGATTTGAGAATATATCCAACGACCACCAGAAAATTGTAATAGCATTAGGGTTCATGGGTGGAGGAGAGAAAAGCTCTGTGCAGAGGTTTGCAGACTACTATTTTGAAAATAACCTCAGTATTGAAAATTGGTTGGTGTTCTTGGAGACGCTCAACTCCCAGTTCTGCCCCATCACTGCCAGAAAGGAGGCATATGAGAAGCTGATGGTCTTGAAGCAAGGCTTAACCACAATAGAGGACTTCTTCATCCAAATGTATCAGCTCATGAATGAGGCAAACTTGGAGCACAGCCCCAAGTTTGACGAGACTCTCATCTGCGTGTGCCAGCAGGGCATATGCGACGAATTACTTACATTTGCTGAACAAGCGAATTCCTCCCTGGCCTTTTCAACAAGCCTATGAAAGTGGGAACACAAGTTAAAGAAGGCAAAGGCTTCTTTGCTCACTCGCAAAGCCCATAAGGCACTAAACCCTATAGCAAATAAATTCGTACATAATGCCTGGCATGCCAGAAACCCTGCCACTGCTAGAGTAGCAAACCCCTAGCCCAATACTAGTCAGTTTGTTTCTGGAGCTTCTAGGACTGCACCACAGGCATCTACACTATTGGCTGCTAACATGCCTGGAACATATGGAGGAAGAGGCATGCCTATGGATATTTGGAAGGCATGAGCTGAGGGGAAGTGCTTCTGATGTGGAAAGCCCTGGCCATATGCAGACCATCCACCACAAGCTCACCAGCCTCACATGTGCTTCATTAAATTTAAGGGTGTGAAAATATTTTATCAAACAGCAGAGGAGCTTGTGGATGCCATGAAGCTGGTGGAGACAGGATTGGCACTGGGTTTTGTTGAAGCTGAGAAGGAATAGGCTTGCCTACCTTGGCTATTTCTAAGGATGAAGTTTCTTCTTTTTACCCTGCATGTACTAGTAGCACCAATAAATTTTCTGTTTTGTCATGCGAACAACCAAGTGAGACTAAATCTGAAAGTGAGCCAATAAAAATGATAACTATATTGAAAAACAACAAAAAGGAGAAGGTTTTGGATAAACCTAGGAAAACTCCCAGTAAAAAAGACTCTAAGAATGATATTTTGGAAGTACACCAGAGTGACAAGTCAATCTCACTCCTGATGAGAGGATCAGCCAGAGCAGCTGGTTATGACCTCTTCACAGGAGAAGTAGTGGTTGTCCCAGCTTGCAGTCAAGTGCTTGTATCCACAAAACTTCATGTCACTGTCCCTGTAGGGCACTATGGGAGAGTTGCCCCATGATCCAGCCTAGCAGTGAAGGCATCTATTGCAATAGGCACTGGTGTGATTGATTCCAATTATTGCAGAGAAGTGAAAGTCCTACTAATAAATCATTCTAATAAAGACTTTCATGTATCCATAAATGACAAAATTGCTCAGCTTATTCTAGAAAAGATATCCAACCCCAAAATCATTGAAAAGGAGAAAGCCAAACTTGAAGAGACCTCATGAGGCTCGAAGGGGTTCAGAAGCACTGGAATAAAGTGTGTTCAGAGACTCTCAGATGAGCTACATATTGTAGATCCATGGTCAATATGCTGGATAAGACAGCAAGCATATAAAGACAATAAGTTAGCCATAAAACAATTGCAGGAGTTTGTACACGACAAGTGAATACCAGAAATAGATTCAGAGTTTTTATTGTATTTGAAAAAAATGAGTGACAAAGAAGCATTCATAGTGCTGCGCAACTTACAGTGCAAAACAAAATTTAAGAAAGCATTGGAATGATACAAGGCCCAAAACTCTCTTGAGGTCCCCACTATGATCCATACAGATTCAGGTGTGACTCTGGAGTGTATGGCACTTGTTGATTCTGGGTGTATGGGCTCATCCATAGATAAAAAGTTCGTTGAACAGAAAAAGATAGATACCACTAAACTGCCATGTTCTATCTGAGTCTATAATGCTGACAGTACATTGAATAAAGCTGGTAGCATCATGGAATTTGCCACCATAGAAATGAAAATAGTGAATCACATGGAAAAAATATCATTGGCAGTTATGGACTTAGGCCCAAACCAGCTGTTCTTAGGCTATGATTGGCTCCATGCACATAACCCCTTGATTGACTGGCTGACGGGTCACATCAAGTTTCACTACAAGGACGACCATATGCCAACATTAATAAAAGATGATGACAATGAAGAATTGAATGAGCTTGATCACTCAGAGGGTGAATGGTTATTCCAAATAAATATGGACTTCCTATTTAGAAACACAGCTACAGAAATTGCAGCCAAGGAGTTCATCGAAAAGAAGAAGAAAACATTTGAGGAGGCTGCACCCTCTTATATCCATGACTTCACCAATGTCTTCACCAAGAAATTGTTTAATGAGCTACCACCTCGCTGACCCTGGGATCATGCTATAGAACTCATGCCAGGAGACCATACTGTTGACTGCAAGGTCTACCTGCTTGGCCCAGAAGAGCAAAAAGAGCTTGACACATTCCTTGAAGAAAATTTACATTCAAGAAGAATATGCCCTTTTAAAAGCCCATTTGCATCTGCCTTCTTCTTTATCAAAAAGAAGGATGGTCAACTGTGCCCTGTCCAAGACTATAGAAAACTTAACACCATTACCATAAGAAACTGATACCCACTGCTGTTAATCCACAAACTAGTCAATAAACTCAAAAAAGCCAAATATCATACTAAGTTTGATGTCAGATGGGGATACAATAATGTCAGGATGGCAAATGGAGATGAGTGGAAGGCTGCATTCTGGATGAACAGAGGCCTTTTTGAGCCCTTAGTAATATTCTTTGGGTTAACCAACTTGCCCACAACATTCCAAACAATAATGAATAGCTTGTTTAAAAATCTCATTGATTGTGGAGTCGTGGTTGTGTACATAGATGACATCATGATATTCACTGAGACCATTGAAGAACATAGAAAAGTCATTCGAAAAGTACTAGAGATATTAAGATGTGAACACTTATACTTGAGACACAATAAGTGCGATTTCAAAGTAACAGAAACTGAGTTCTTGGGATTGATCGTATCATGCCAGAACATAAAGATGGAGTCCAAAAAGGTCACTGCCATCAAGGATTGGCCCATGCCTCAGATGCGAAAGCAACTGAGAGGCTTCCTTGCATTTCTCAACTTCTATCAATGCTTTATTAAAAACTTCACTCAAGTCGTGCAGCCCTTGAATGTACTCATGTCAGAAAAAAAGGATTTCATATGGACAACAGAGTGCACCGAAGCCATGAATAAGCTAAAAGAAACCATAACCATGGCGCCAGCCTTAGCCATGTTCACAGATGATGATCTGTTCTGAGTCGAAACAAACAGCTCCAGCATTGGTGTTGGCGCTGTCCTATCACAGCTTCAAAATGGGATTTGGCACCCTATTGCCTTTATTTCACACTCTCTTAGTGATGCAGAGAGAAATTATCATGCCACCAACCTCAAGATGCTCACAGTTATCTTCACATTGCAGGAGTGGAGGCAATATTTGTTAGGCACCCTACACCCATTCGAAATCCTAGCAGATCATAAAAACTTTGAATATTACTGATGTCCTGTTGATCTATCATGCCATCAAGCTAGATGGCAACAAATAATCCAAGAATATGACTTTAAATTCACACATCATTCAGGCAAAACAAACTTTGCAGACCCTCTGTCCAGGAGGCCAGACTATGAAAAGGGGGTGGAAAATAACAACAAATCAAAAATCCTTTTGCCAGATTATCTATTCAATGCCATAGGACCAAATCCTGAAAGTGTATGCTCTCATGCCCAGACATGGTATTCTATCGAGTTGCTTGTAGTGCAATACCAGTCAAAAGCTGAGAGGTATGTGAGGGAAGGTATAGAAAATCCGAAGTCACAATGGAAAGTTAAAAATGATTTAATCTATTGGTGAGATCTTTTGTACATTCCTTGGAAGAAATCACTACATGAAAAAGTTATAAAAGAAAACCATGATTACCCATTAGTGGGTCACCCAGGAGTGAGACACATGTGCAACCTTATCATGATGCGCTACTACTGGCCAACCCTTAAGATTGATATTGAAAGATACATTACAGGTTGTGACCATTGCCAAAAGACAAAGAATTGTCCTATCACTGCAAAAACCCCTTTAACTTCCAACAAGGTCCCCATAGCACCTTGGGAGATCATCTCCATTGACATAATCAGCCCTTTACCTAAGTCTCAAGGCAAGGATGCCATTCTCATGGTAGTTGACTGATTCTCTAAAATAATCCATCTATTCACCATCTCATCTACAATCACTGCCAAAGGAGTAGCAGTACTATTCTGCAACCATGTGTTTAAACTCCATGGCATGCCAAAAAAGGTTATCTCCAATAGAGGTCCTCAATTCATATCAAACTTTATAATGGACCTCTACTCGATACTCCATATAGAAGGAAACCCCTCAATGGCGTATAACCCACAAACAGATGGTCAGACAGAGAGAATGAACTCCAAAGTAGAATTATACCTCTGGACATATGTCAATTATAAACAAAACGATTGGGTTGAGTGGCTCCTGCTCACCAAGTTCACTCACAATCAAAAAACATCAAGTGCTACAAATGCCTCACCCTTTATACTTAACTATGGGAAACAACCTTTAATTACGATGGATGGGAAAAGTGAAGTGAGGTCCAAAGATGTGAAAGAATTTGTAGAAAAGATGAAGAGGGCATTTGATGATGCAAAAGCCTTATTAGGCAAAGCTGTCAAAGAGATGAAAAAATACTATAATCATAAAATGCGCCCCCCGGTTGTGTACAATGCTGGCAATCAAGTCTTAGTAGATGGAGAACATATATTTACTGACAGACCTACCAAGAAGTTGGAGGATAAACGATATAGTCCCTTCAAAGTGGTTAAAAAGGTTGGCTCAGCTGTGTACCAATTGGAGTTACCCCTCAGATGGAGAAAAAGGATACACCTGGTGTTTCATGAGTCCCATCCATGGCCATACAAGGAAGAAGTCTACCCTTCACAAAAGAAAGAACTGCCACCACCAGTTATCAATCCCTAGAAAAATGAATATGAAGTCAAGTCCATTGTAGATGTCAGAAAATGCCATGAAGGTTTAGAATACCTCATTCATTGGAAGGGCTATCCCCATGAAGAACGTATGTGGGAACCCAAGGCACACATCACAAATGCCAAGGGAGCACTAGCCCAGTTTTATAAAGAAAATCCATCCACAATGTGGATTACCTTATTTGAAGCCTGCGTGTTACGGTATTGCAGTATGCCGAGGATATTTCTTTTGATATTACTTACTTTCCATTGGGTTGGCCTAGCAACCCTTGCTCTTCTGCGGTAGCCGAGTTCTCTTTCTCACACCCCTAAAAGCCGCTTCTGATGGAACACCTTTCTGACTTCTCAGGCATCTCCATGGCAGTTTATTGTTCTATTCCTCATTAGGATGCTTTTCCCCTTCTATGGCAGTCCCTATTGGACTCCATTGTTTCCCCTTGGTCTGTGCACAGACTTCCATCAGTACAAATAGCGCCCTTCCCCATTTTGTAACTCTAAGCTAGTTCTACGCAATTCAACCTTGCTTAAGAACTCTCCATCTAGTGTGAGGTTGATCACTAGGTGAGATCCTATTGGCGCATACTCTTCACTCTTCGAGTCTTCATTCTACTCTTGAGTGAATGCTCGGCTAGATTCCACGCAAGGTGTGTATCAAAAGAACTAGCTTCTCAACTAACTGTTCTCCTACTAAGGAGCAAACTCGTTGCCCAACATTTCCTCCACCCCAAAATGATCCATTCACACCCCCTCGCATTCTCTGTCACCACAACCTGTGGTCCCAAGCAACCCAGTAACCTCGTTTCTTCGGAGTGTCAAAAAGACCCTTGAAGCAACTGTTACATCTTCCAACACTCCTCCTGCACCCCCTGCTCGATGAGTAACCTCCGCCTCTTCTTCCTCCAACCAACCACCTATCGCCCCTTGACCCATCCGCATCCCCCCTCACTCCTTCACCAGATCTCCCACTCTGCCACCGCCCCAGGAAGAAAGACCTCCCTCTCCCATTCAAGCTGACCCCCCATCTGACGAAGAACTCTTCCCTTCTGCCCCCGTCTCCCCATCCCCGGAACGAGCTATGTCGACCACTGAATGAAAACACGAACTAAAGGCAGGATTGCCTGACAATTTTTCGGGAGAATCAAAAGATGCTACCCAATGGATAATGGCCATGAAGGCCTACTTTGCAATGAACAAGGACCTCTACAAGCCCAAGGATAGGGTACTGGTAACAATCAACAAGATTGGCAAAGGTCGCGGTGCCACTTTCACAGAACATTGGTATACGAAGATTGACAATGATACCATCCCAAGTCAAGAAAAGACGTTTGAGAAGTTAGTAGAAGACTTCCAGAGAACATTCTTCCCATTTGATTTGGAGGTGAGCGCCTGCAGAAAAATGAGAGGACTGCGACAGGGGATGAGTGAAGACGGATTCTGCAACTATGTGTCAGAATTCCAACTGGCTGTGTCGCAAGCAAGGATAACTGATCAAAACGCGTTGATCGATCAGTTCGCAGGAGGACTCGACCCAAAGTTGTCAACAATGGTCTTGTCCATGGGAGAAATTCCCCTCACCTTGGAGGGATGGATCTCCGCTGCTAGTTGCTTCCACGGACAGCAGCAAAGGATTAAGGAGTTATGCCAAGGCAGGTTCTCCTTCTTAGCTAATCACAGTCAGGGCCACGATCCAAATGCTATGGATATTGATGCGGTATGACTTACGCTGGTACAAAGGGCAGAGCATATGAGGAAAGGTCTATGCTTTATTTGCCACAAGAAAGGATGTTCGACTCGAAACCATCCCCATCCCAACAACCCGCCCCCACGCCCCCCTAGGAACCCCGAATGAACCAGAGCCACAGCTGTAACCCCAGCTACTACAGCCGCCCCAGAAACCCAAGCCCAACCCTTGGAGTTGGCCAGATACGTCCACCATCTGAAAGCAAGTCAGATAGATGGAGACGAAATCCTTCGTGCACTCAAGGCATGCTACAAGAACACTGACCAAAAACCCCTCAGTGCAGCAAAAGCTTACAAAGAGGATTTTTAAAAAGGAGGAAAGTGTCAACGTCTTTTCCTCCTGTACGGCTCGCTCCTATAATAATAGCAGATAGGGACAAGAAATCGATCCATATTCCCATCTCTCTATCGCCTGACAGAGCGCAAATCATTGAAACCACTGCCTTAGTCGACAGTGGTGCTACTGGCGACTTCATCCACCCAGATTTAGTCAAAGAATTCGACCTCCCCATCACCCGTCTCTCCTGCCCTCTCTGAGCACTAAACGTCGATGGAACAATGAACCAAGGAGGGTTTATCAGATACAAAACCCTCTTACATCTATATGTCAAGGGAACCCTTGAAGAACGAGAGTTTTTTATTATCGCCTCTGGAAAGGATAAAGTAATCCTTGGAACACCCTGGCTCAAAGCAGTCAACCCCTCTATCGACTGGCAGCGAGGACATATCTCGATCACCCCGGAAGCATATACTCCCACTCACGACCATCCCCTAGCCACTGACCAAAGGTACCTGGTTAAGACCCTCTCTATCAATCCTACCCAACGAATCGAAAAGAAACTCTGGAAGAAGAAGCTGTCCCCCATCAAGGAACCCTGGGCCCAGTGACTACTTAGGAAGGTAACCCTGGCCACGGAGATTGCCCAGCAGATACAAAGAGCAGAAATGACCATTCTGACGTGGGCCAAGAAATTTGCAAAAGTCTTCCAGGAACAAACCCACAACCACCTTCCCCTGTCCCAATCCTACGACCATGCCATCGCCCTCTACGAGTCATTCACCCCAAAGGTTGCAAAGATCTACCCACTCAACCCAAAGGAAATGGAAGCCTGTGATGCTTTCATTGAGGAACACCTCAAAACAGGAAGAATCCGGCTGTTCAAATCTCCACAGGCGTCCCCCTTCTTCTTCGTACCAAAGAAAGACGGTTCAGTCCGACCATGCCAGGACTATCGATACCTGAACTCACAAACGGTCAAGAATGCCTACCCCCTCCCATTGATCTCCATCCTTATGGACCAACTTAGGGGATCCATGGTTTTCACAAAGTTCGACATTCGTTGGGGGTATAACAACGTGCGAATCAAGGAGGGAGACCAATGGAAAGCCACCTTTATTACACCTCGTGGACTCTTCGAACTGACTGTCATGTTCTTTGGGCTTTGCAACTCTCCCGCCACTTTCCAAGCGTTCATGAACGACACCTTCAGTGACATGATCGCAGAGGGATGGCTCCTTATCTACATGGACGACCTCCTCATTCACTCTTCGGACTTGACCACCCACCACGAACATACGCTACGCGTCCTCCAACAACTTCAGGACCACCACCTCTGTCTTAAGTTGTCCAAGTGCGAGTTTGACAAGGACGAGGTCGAATACCTTGGAATGATCGTCAGCAAAGGACGAGCTCAAATGGACCCTGCCAAGCTTAAGGCCATCCAGGACTGGTCAGCCCCCACCGATGTCAAGGGAGTCCGATCGTTCCTTGGCTTTTGCAACTTCTATTGCAAGTTCATCCCAGACTTCTCCACAGTCGCCCAGCCCCTCCTTGCCCTCACCCGTAAAAACCAACCTTGGGAATGGTCCTCTCATCAGGAGACCGCCTTTCGATGCCTACAAACTGCATTCACTTCCACCCTGGTATTAACCCTTCCTGACCTCTGCAAACCCTTCTTCGTTATGACCAATGCTTTCCTCACTGCCTCTGGCGCTGTGCTTATGCAAACTGATGACAACAGTGATCGTCACCCCTGCGCATACCTCTCTAAGACATTCTCCCCAGCTGAACAAAACTACGACATCTATGATCGCGAGCTGTTGGCAGTTCTACATGCTCTCCAAGAATGGAAGCATTACCTTCAGGGCACTGGGATGCCCGTTACCATCATCACCGACCATAAAAACCTCGCCTACTTCCACGACCCTCGCAAACTGTCCCGCCGCCAAGCCCACTGGCACCTGTTTCTCCAGGACTTTGACCTTACTTTCACTCCCATCCCTGGTACCTCTATGGGCCCTGCCGATGACCTCTCCCGCCGCGATTGTGTTGACACCTCCTCAGATAATCAGGTGGTCACCCTTCTCCCTGACAATGTCTTTGCCCGATCCATTGACCTAGCCTTGGTGGATAAGATTGTCGCTTCCTCCTCCACTGACCCCCTGGTGCAAACTGCCCTCCAGGCTATGGAGCACTCTCAACCCCTGTTCGGCTGCTCCCGACCTGACGATTGGCTTTTTTGCGATGGCAAATTATTCTTCCAAGGCCGCCTCTACATTCCTGCCTTTGCCCACCAAGAACTTGTCCAATCCCTCCACGATTCTCCTGCCAGTGGTCATGGTGGTATCTTCTGCACGACAGAACTGGTCTCCCGGGACTACTGGTGGCCTGGCCTTGCAGCATTCGTCCGTCGATTCATTTCCGGGTGTGCTGTTTGCCAGGCCAACAAGGTAAACACCCACCCTACAGTGCCCCCCCTATCTCCTCTCCCCTCCTCCGGTACCTGCCCAGTGCAACAGGGATCGGTTGGTCTCGTCACGGGGCTGC